>JANRMT010047473.1:0-11414 GCA_026402145.1 Polypterus bichir lapradei
TTTTGTTATGCAGCATGTTCATATTTGAATTTGTATAATTTTGACAGCATATATTTTTATGCAGAGCAAAATCTTTTGGGATATTTAAAATCTAAGTTTATTTTTTATATAAAATTACATAAGAGTAAAGAAATTTGAATGTTTCTTCTTTTAACGTTTACTTTATTTCTAACTTGTATAATTTAGACAGGATATATTTTTATGGAGAGCAAAATATCATAAGTTGTTTAAGGTTTGAGTTGATTTATTCAGGAATAATATTCCTGTCTGTTTTTACCATTCCTACCAAAGATATTTCTGTCAACTAAATAAAAATTCCTTCTATTTAAAATTTAAATAGAACTTGAACAAATACGATAGTTCATAATATCCACGCAGACTTGCACGTAACAGCGGGAGTTATCCGTTTTAACAAGCAGCGTCTTGCACTGATACGAAATAGCTGTGTGTGTATATATGTAGATATGTATGTATATGTATATATATGTTTATATATGTGTGTGTGTATGTATATATATATGTATTTGTGTGTATATGTGTGTGTGTATGTATATATATATGTATTTGTGTGTATATATGTGTGTGTATGTATGTATGTATGTATGTGTGTATGTATATGTATGTGTATATATGTAGATATATATATATGTATGTATATATGTGTGTGTGTATATATATGTGTATATGTATAGATATGTATATATATATGTTTATGTGTGTGTGTGTGTATGTATATATATATATATATATATGTATAAATATATATATATATATATATATATATAGATATATGACAGCAACACTCATCACTCACAACAGTGACAAAACAATTACATTGACAATCATGTTACGTTATTTTCAAAATGTTTCCTTTTCTTTTTCATTGCTTCTTTAACACACTACTTCTCCGCTGCGAAGCGCGGGTATTTTGCTAGTAAGAAAATAAGTTTATAAAGGATTTGCATATTGAATCTCATTTGTACCATACAATATCAATAAAGAGAATTCAATTCAATTCAACAGAAGAGCATGCGTATTTACAGATGATGACGACTGGCTTCTAAGTCGATTTAGATTTCCAGGCGCTATCTTCTTGGAGCTCTTGATATAATTTATAAGATGAAATGCAGCAAAGTATATATATTACATTATACAAATGCATTTTGAACTTCATTTAAATAATGTATGCTGTTATTAAACGTGTGGACACAGTGGAAAACGCTAGCAATGAACTGGAGCCCCGTTTAGGGATTGTTCCTGCCTCGCGCTGTATGCTTGCTGGGGCTGGCGCAACCCTGGATGGAGTGATGGATGGAATAATTGAACATGTACTGCGAAGATATTAATGTTCCTTAAAAGTTTTGAAGAATCAGCGTTCTGACTTTTATTAAAGAGCTGATTGTGTGGCAATTGGTTACTTGGAGAAAGAAAAGGAAGAACAGAAATAAATTATTTCATCGAGGGTTGCACACTGCACGGCAAGCATCTTGTGGGAGGCAGGAACAATCTCTGGACAGGGCGCTAGCTCATCACTACCACTGCACCACTGTGGCCCTTTGTTTAATACATGCGTTAATTCATTTCATCATGAAAATGATATCAAGTACAAATCTTAGTATTTAAATTGTTCAGAGAGCTGTAATATCATGAATGTAATGTATTCAGTGTGCTATCTGCGTAAGAGAAAGCCCATTTAAGAAGCATATAGTGATTCATACACATAAGAGTACATAGAAGAACACATAGAATACAAAGCACTTAACATGCTATTTTAGTTATGATGGGATTTGAGAAACTATTAAACGATTTTAAGATGCAGTTTATGATATTCTACTTTAATGACAAAATAAAGTATGTGATTAAAGTGGAAATTTCGTGGTTTTTTTTGACTGTGTCCCAATTTTTTTTTAATTTCTCTGTACCCTGATAAGCTTCCATATGGCACTCAGATGGTGGGCTACAACTCGCCTTTCCACAGCGACTTTGATATCTGACAATTTCTTTTTTATTTTGGGCACTGTGCAACTTTCTGAACTTGAACTTTCAATCAACTTCCTTTTGTTGTTTATAAAGCTGCTTAACCTAACAAATAGTACATTTTTCCTTGCCTCCACTTGGCACTCGCTGATATTCTTCTTTTTTCCCCATGCTTTTGCCATTGTCTTTTTCACAGAATGCTGAACTTAAAGGAATATTTATATTGATTTGCATATTCAAAGAGGCGTAATTTTGGGAAGAGTCTGGGAGGGGTGGCAGGTGCGCACACAAGCGTTACATTTCACGCAGACCAGAATTTATGTAGCAGAAGTGTGTGGAAGTTGACTTACGCACGGTTTTCTACATCTGAATTTTTTGTGTGTATGTACATTTCGACTTTTGTCCGTACACCATGTTTTAGTGTGAATTCTATGCATGGCGTTATGCATGAGGCCCCTGGTATTAGGAAGCTAATTTCTGATGTAGAATTTGATGTTGTGATGAGTGATTTGGAAGGAGAGGTTTGGATATCATGCAAAGAAGTAGTTATTAAGTTTTTAGATAACAATAAAGATCCAAACTATTAAGGCGTCATGGAAATTTTACTAATTAAGTTTAAGCGATTTGGCTGCAACATGAGTGTCAAAGTTCTCTTTTTGGATTGGCATTTGGAATTTTTCCCTGAAATTCTTTAGGAGTCGTGAGTAAACAGCAGAGTGAAAGTTTCCATCAGGATATTAAGGACATAGAAAGAAGGTACCAGGGACGTTGGGATGTCAGTATTGATGGTGGACTCCTGCTGGATTATTCAAAGGAATGCACCAGAGGAAAGGTACAAACTACCGGCCAAAAAACTAAGAAGTGACAAAACTAGAGAAGTTACAGTATATATAAGTCAATGAATATGTATTGTTGTTTGCTTTACATATACAGTGGAACCTCAAGATACGAACAGCTCTGCATACAAGAAATTCAAGATACGAGGAAAGTATGAGCGAAAAATTCGGATCTAAATACGAGCATTGGCTCGCATAACGAGCCACGAGCCAGGCTGTGGGTATGCATGACGCGTTTCCCAATCCGCCTCGACTCGGGGATTCACCCAAGCTGACGCTGCCAGCCCATCAGCTCACTCAGTGTTCCTTGTTCTCCCGTAGCGTGAGGATCTACGCGTTTGTGCGCTTGTGATTTCATTGTTTCGCTATAGCATTTCGCCGTATAAGCGTATCCAAAAATATCGCGGACATGCAGACGGAGAATAGGAGACGATTGCCCTCAAGAGCAGAGACAGAGAGAGAGACACGCGCGCGCGAGCGAGATAAGGAGAGAGAGAGAGACGTGTGCGCGAGCGAGAGAGATAAGGAGAGAGAGACGTGCACGAGAGAGAACCATCAGCTCAGTTATGATCACATGACACTCAGCAGACAAAGTGTATCCATACTACTCGTATTGCAAGACATCGCACGTTTTATCAAGTCAAAATTAATTTAAAAATTTAGCTCGTCTTGCAAAACACTCGTAAACTAAGTTACTTGCAAACCGAGGTTCCACTTGTATATATTATTTATCAGTGTTATTTGTTAGGAAAATTGATTTTTATGTTGATATTTTTGGGGGTGTGGAATGAATTAACTAAATTTCCATTATTTTCAATGGGGAAGTTTGTTCTAGATACGAGAAATTCGCTATACAAGCTCAGTGCTGGAACGAATTAAACTCGTATCTCGAGGTTCCACTGTAATTTAAAATATAAGACTGAATATTTTCAAGTTAAATTGCTTTAGAATACTATTATATACATGAATAAATTGTGTAATTTGTTAAATTTCAATTAATTTTCTTTTCAATTTTCTACTTAAATCTTTTTTATTGTATTCATGAAGGCAAATAAAAATAACAATTCACAATTAAAAAAATTTAAGAGTTTAGTGATGCAAACCTGTGTTTTTTTTGCTTCAATTTTTAGATTTTGATTTCTGGATAGTGTTTTGGAACGTGTTATCCTTACCAGTTAACTCCTTTTTGCTCTTTTAAGCATTTTCTTGTATTTTTTGCTTTTAACAAATCCTTATCTATCTATCTATCTTATTTTGTTTGAATATAAAAGTTTTAAAGTTCTCCTTCTTGAGAAACATTTTGAGATATCTAAAATGCTTGTTATTTCTGAACTTTAAAAGCCTGTACCCATTTTGGGGCCTGGTCAGGCCCAAAGCCTCTCAGTTGGTGAGGGGCAAACTTGCCTAGATGAGAGTTACATTGAGGCAGTCTTGTGAGGTTCATGGCCAGTTTTTGTTTCAAATGACTCATCTGTTTTGCAATTTTGTGGTACCAGAATCATAACAAAGAGATATTTAAAGTGCTTAAAACTTATTTCAAATGCAAAACTGGGTCAACTTTGACCCAATGACATTGTAAGAGTTACCTGTTGCATTGCTGACTTATAATATGCTGCTATTTTCCCTGGTTTGTCATGACATATTTCTGCCTGTTCCTATCTATATATTTTGTTCAGTTGATGCTCTCAACCAAGTGCTTCTACTCTCTGCCTAAATTGTTTGGTTTACAAGATACAAAATTCAACCTTGGGAGATTAAACTGATTAAGCAGATACCTCTGTAGACAAAGTCAAAGTACAACAATATGGAGGTGGATGGGGAAAGGACAGTTTTAAAATGAGTCTCTCTATTATATTCAAAAAGTTTTCCGTCATGTCCGCATTATTCAGCTTTGACCACTCCCCTCCACACCGCTCACCCAATCATTACTCCTACTGCGCCCATCCTCTCTTCATACCACCTCGTGACACTCTCAGTGCTAACTTGCCCTTCCATGCAGTTGGTTATAATGTCAAGGCAGAAAAGCAAATGATCTATTCAAGAACGTCGAATTTTAGACCGCGATAGCAAAAGAATGGCAAGAGCTGATAATGAATGTTGAAAAAAAAAATGAACAAAAAAGAGCTGCATATAATAGAAATCAAGAACAAAAAGAATTGTGTAATAAACAAAAAAAAGAAAAATATCCTGAACAATATGCAAACAGAAATGCAAAAAAGCAATGTTTATAGAATGTAAGTTAGAGGATAAAGTCCATCCATCCATCCATTATCCAACCCGCTATATCTAAACTACAGGGTCACGGGGGTCTGCTGGAGTCAATCCCAGCCAACACAGGGCACAAGGCAGGAAACAAACCCCGGGCAGGGCGCAAAGATAAAGTCATTCATAATATTATTTTTGACAAGCCATTAATGTAAAAATAATTTATTACATACATATTTATTACGTTTTACTTCTGCTTTTACGTTTTACAATATTTTATTATTAATTAGTATTTACATTATTATTAAAATTACTTAAATTAATAAATTATTTTTTTAATTTAATATTCTAAAATCCTTCCAACAAATCTGCTGCTTTTGTTGCAACTATAAAGTTTATTTCAAAGAAACACATTCTTGAAGTGGAGGGCTGATAAGATTCTCCAAAGATATTCCATCATGATTTTGACTGAAAGTGGCCTGAAGGCAGAAGAAGATTGACTGCAAAAGATCAGAGTAAAGGCCTACAAAACCGAGGTGAGATCAGCACCCCACTGCTATCTGAGCTTCTGCAGGCTGGGGCTCTCCAAACAATGTGCCACTTCACTCAGGCCCTCCTCGGCGAAGGTGAACCCTCATCTTAGATCCTTGATAGCAGTCATCCCTTACGTCCAACTGTCAGTACTATTGCCTCGCTAACACCTAGCTCCTGAACTTTCCTCATGCTCTGCTCCATGTTTGTGACTCCTTGTCCTCAATAATTAAAACGTAAGCCGTGTATGGTGTCTAAAACTGTTTCAAAATCCAAATGAATGCAGAACAGAAATGAGGTAAACTACAGGAGGCAGAATTCTTTACCAGCTTCCATCACAACCCATTCAGGCAGTGTTTTTAGCTTCCGTCATCCAGCAGTCTAATGTGGTACTTGTCTCCTCAAACACTGGGGAACACCCTTTCTGCTTTTTCCCATCATGCATCTCCATCCTCTAAATTTTCCTTTGACATTCACATATAAAAATAATGTTGAACATTCATTAGCTGGACTACATCCTCCTCACTGTTTAATTAATAAAGCAATTAGAAAAGCTCAATATAAATCAATTACACAAGAAGTACAAGCAATTGTGAACAATCTACACTCTTGATTTCACAAACATTAAGACAACAAACTGAAAAAAAAAACTAAATATGAAAAGAAGGACTGTAAATAGCCATTGATGATGCACGCACAACTAAGAAATGGTTTGCAGTTCTCAATAAGAAAATATGAAATTCCATTCTTCCAAATCATACTGCATTAAATGAGAAGGTACAAATGACTTAATCTTGCATTGTTCTTTCTTTTGTTTTATATTAAATTGTGCTATATTTGTAAAAGACTGATTGTAGTTTGGTGGCAAATGTTATTAAATGGCACAAAAAGGAGAGGAGTCTTTTATAAATGGGAGGTGAAAAAGGCCTAGCAGACATGCAAATGTTAGTCAAAAATACTGGCAGAGGTCCGTTATTAAGGAGGCTGAAAAATACAACCAGCCAAGTCAAACATCAAAAACGAAAGTCAAAAAATGTTACAAAGTGCCTGAAAAAAAAAGAGGAGAAACAGCCTTAGCCAAAGATATTTAGACACCAGGCTAACATGAAATATCTTTTTAGAAATTTCATAAAGCTGGACAGTCAGGACTGCACACCACCCTGTTAAATAGGCATAGAGTGATGATGTAATATGCCACATGATCTCTGTGCCAAGTGACTGGCATAGTGACTTGAAAAACATGTAGCCATGACCAGGAGAGACAAAGGCGCAGAATGGCAGCAATTTCAACTGAAAGTGAAAACAAAATGGCAGCCTGATGAAGTCACTAAAGTGGCATGACACTGAAAAATAATAGCAAA
This sequence comes from Polypterus bichir lapradei, assembly GCA_026402145.1. Classification (NCBI taxonomy): domain Eukaryota; kingdom Metazoa; phylum Chordata; class Cladistia; order Polypteriformes; family Polypteridae; genus Polypterus; species Polypterus bichir. The sequence goes on from JANRMT010047473.1 coordinate 6,911, forward strand.
CAATGAGTAAAAATGTGTCCCCAGCTTTCAAAATGAAAGATTATAATAGAAGTGAGTTCAGAGTGTCCCAATTGGCTGTTTTATAGTTACTGGGTTTTTTTAATATAGGGAATACTTAAAAAATTGACACTCTGTTTATACTTTCTGATTTGTCAGTGGTGGCTTTTGATTTTTGCTTCAGAGTCAGCTTTTGATTTTTTTTACCCTTGCAATTAACAATGCTGTCCTTGGACACTTCAGAACATTACCGCTCAATTAGACAAGAGATTTTAACAACACCCTAGGGCCTTTTAAGAGTGCCTTCCGGCTCTTTTTAAATGTCTTCCTGAAGACCCCCTTGGGATTGAGACCTCATTTTTATTTTCCTTTGGAAAACCATAGAAATCAAGTAACAAAGTCAGGAAACATTTAGGCAGTGTGGTGTAGTGGTTAAGGCACTGGACTTCAAACCCTGAGGTCGTGAGTTCAAATCCTGCTATGGAGCAAAAAATGTGGAAAAACAAAAAGAAATGTAAAAATTGTATCTTGGAAGTTGACTTGGATAAAGGCATCAGTCAAATAAGTCATGTAAATGTAAGACTGCTTTTCTTCAGAATTCTTAATCCAATACTGAGCAATGGGGTCACAGGGGATCCCAGTTACATCAGATACAATCAACTTAATGTGGAAGTCTTTAGGTTGTGGAGGTAAATGGCAAACCCCAGAAAGACTCACAAACACTTTCCAGTGCATTGAACTCAGATCAAACCCTACATCCGGAGCTAACAGGGATCGCCAAAATCCTCCACAGGCCACTTTGGTTAGTCTGTACATTTTATGGTTGAAGCGGCCATCCTTTTGTCTGCTTGAACCTTGGAGGTAAACACGTACAGAAGATTTTTGCTGGTCAGGAACAATGAGAGTGCCTTTAACAGGACTGTTAACAGGAATTTTGATGATGAGAATAAGACAGCTGGATGATGGGAAAAGGTCACGAATTTGATCAATGAAAACAAGATGTCCAAACACAGGATGGCCACAACCAAAAGTTAAGGAGCTCAGAACTGAAAACAAAAAATCCTTCACATGAGAAGCTGCAGTTCTTTATGGCTGTGAGACAGAAGCTCTCCTTATAAAAACCTATTTCTGTATGTCATACTAAGAACTGTATCTAAATATCTGAAAGAAATGTAAAGCATTTCTGAGCGCCTCTCACTGTGTGGTAGTGTAGCAGAATGTGAGGCTGAAGGGCTGTGTTTCTAATACGGAGGTGAGCGACACTGGAGCACCACAAGGAACAGCCCTGTCTGCTTTTCACTTCACTCTGTACACCTCAGACTATAAATACAACACCAGGTCAGGTCACTTGCAGAAATTCCCAGATGATTCTGCACTTATGGGGTGTATTCATAAGGGGGTGACACAAAATATAGGAGTCAGATGGAGAAGTTTGTGTCTTAATGCAAACAGAATTGTCTTCATCTAAACATCAGCAAAACTAATGTTTTTTCACCAAAGAGCCTTTATGTCCAGTCACTATTCAGGGAGTGGATGTAGAGGTGGTGCACTACTACAAGTACTTGGGGGTCAGCAACAATGACAGGCTCGACTTGTCTAGTAACACAGAGGAGCGATATAAGAAAGGTGGAGCAGGCCCTTTTTCTTAGGAGATGGCATTCCTTTAATGTGAGTAGTGACTTCCTTCACCATCTTCTACAACTCTATGATGGCAGGTGTGATTTTCTGCTCTGTGGCGTGCTGGGCTGGTAACATCATTTCAAGAGAGGCCCACCAAATACACAAGCTAATTAAAAGGGTGGGCTCAGTTATTGGATGCACACTGGACCCTCTGGAGGTCATAGCCGAGGAGAAATACTGAGTGCCATTATGAACAATGCTGCACATCCTCCCTCTGACACACAAACATGGTGGACTTTCAGCCAACAAATTATTCAGCAGAAGTGTGTCCAGAAATACAATGGGGGTTCCTTTGTACCAACAGCAATTAGTCTACATAATGCCTCACTGGGACTGGGACCGCCAATTCAGAGGTTTTCTTTCTTTTTACAATTTCTTCCTTTTTTAGTCATTCTGGTGTGTGTTGTATATATTTGTATATATACATAAATATAAAAAAACACTATATATATTGCTGTCTTAATGTTTGTTTTATATATATATATACTAGCCAACCCGCGGCGTACCATACGCCGCATAATCAGGCCGTTTTTTAATGATTTTTAAGCACAGGGAGAAAATTAACATTTGAAAAATCTGTAATGTAATAAATCAGCAAGAAAAGCAACATTGTAACAATGCACGGAACGAACCAACACACAATTGTCCGTGACTGAATTTCTCATTCAGTATGCACTGCCTGCTCATGTGCCCACCTGCAACTCGGCACTTGAGTCGTTGTCGTCTTTGCACAGTCCAGATGCACCTGTGACTCACGTAGACTTTTCATTGCTCTGTGCGGTTGTGGCTGCTTTTTTCTATATAATCCACCAAGACACCCGACCACGGTAGTAGCGAGGTGGGGCTTCATTGTTCCTTTCGCATGGTTTTTTATGGTGGACGCGGTCAGGTGTTGAAACCGAAAAGAATAATGAAAAGTGAACATGGCTCAGACGTGCATGTGGACTCCTAGTACAGACGAAAGGGACTAACTGGGTGGTCGGTGAGTTTTTGTGTCCGGGCACATGGGCAGGCAGTGTGAATGCCTAGAGAGCGAGGGAAGACGCGGGCCGGTGAAAAAGGAGTGTTGGTGGGCAGGGAAACGTCTTTCGTGTTCCTGCAGGAGCATCTAAGAAGACGCATGTTTGTCACGGATGCGAATTGCTGTATGTAGCGCAAACTGTGCATACTGTTTTACACACAGCATATGGCGATTCACCTCCACGAGAAACATGCCTCTATGAACAGTCAACATGGCTCGGAAGTGCATGTGGCCTCTACGACAGACGAATATAAATGACGCCAGTTTTTCTGTGTCGTTGCGTCCGAGTTGGTGGGCGTGGCTCCTTCCTGCATGCGCCATAGGTGTCTTACCTGTCAGCGGCTTAGTGAATCCACGCCCCTTCCGGCGTGCTTTCCATGGGTGTCTTGCCTTTCCATGGGTGTCTTGCCTTAGTGAATTATATATATCTATACTAATAAAAGGCAAAGCCCTCACTCACTCACTGACTGACTGACTGACTCATCACTAATTCTCCAACTTCCCGTGTGGGTGGAAGGCTGAAATTTGGCAGGTTCATTCCTTACAGCTTCCTTAAAAAAGTTGGGCAGGTTTCATTTCGAAATTCTACGCGTAATGGTCATAACTGGAAGCTGTTTTTCTCCATTTACTGTAATGGAGATGAGCTTGAACGCCGTGGGGGCGGAGTTTCGTGTGACATCATCACGCCTCCCACGTAATCACGCAGTACATAGAAAACCAGGAAGACCTCCAAAAAGCGCTGAAGAAAACATGCATTATATAATTGAGAAGGCAGCGAAACAATAAGAAGCGAGCGAGTGACATATACAACCATATTCATGAGTTCTGCTACTTCGGAAACAAAGCACGATGTAAACCTAAACTTTAAATTAAGTTCATAGACAGGCTGCCGCTGGCGTTTTTAATTTAGTGCCTGCCCATATAAGGCCGTCCGTCAGCGGCAATCCAATAGCAAACTCCCACTAAATATTCACGGTTGAAGGACTGTGCCTATGCAGAGGAAGATGAGATGGTCAGGGTGGTGTTTGGCACAAACTCAGCGAAACTGCGAGAGAAAGTTTTAAGTGCCAGGACTTCGGTAACATTAAATACAGCCATGGACATAGCACGAGATGGCACCAGCACAGCTGGGAACCTTCGATGCATGTACACCGAGCGGCTCACGTGAACTGACGCAGTGCACAGACAAAAGAGCGCTGAACAAAAACCGAATTACACAATTGAGAAGGCAGCAAAAAATATGAAGCGTCTGATACATACAAGCATATTCATAAATCCAGCTACTGCGGAAACAAAGCACACGGTGGAAAAAGTCAATGTCCCGCTAAAGGAAGACAGTGTAAAAAAAAAACCCGTGCATGCAGTGTGTCAGGTCTCAGATAAAGAAGAAGACGAGCTGTTTATTGATGTAGTAAGAAACGAATCGATGAATGAAACCTGTCATCTTTACAACGATTGACAAACACGGAATGTAACTTGAACACAACACATCCTAGAAATACGAACCTGATTGAAAGAAATGATAATCAAATCCTTGATGACAGCAACAATCAGTAAGACTCACAAAACAAATACTGTATATTGACAGTCATGTTACGTTATTTTTAAAATGTTCCCTTTTCTTTTTCATAGCTTTTTTAACACACTACTTCTCCGCTGCGATACGCGGGTATATATATATGTATATATATACCCTGATCTACATACTCGAATAATGGATACTTTATTCGCAATCAATGATTGTTTTGGTAAAGCCATACTCAGTGTATTCATTAGATGAACGGTAAAAAAGTAAGAGCGAGGGGA
>JANRMT010047486.1:1817-13250 GCA_026402145.1 Polypterus bichir lapradei
GCAGTCTCTCCTCCAAAACCCCATCTTAAACGGTGATACAATAGGAAACAAATACAGTTTTTTTTTTCCCATCCTCTTTGCTCGATCAGCTGCTGCTGCTGTGCCGCGTGATCTGCGTCTTGCGCGGCGCTTCGAACATTTAAAAGCCTGTACAGCAGCTTAGTTTATACTAGTTTATAAATTAAAAACGGAATAAGAATCTAAAAATCTAACTACATCACATTAAAGTTCAATAAATTCTGAAAAGAATGATAGCAAACATATATATGTAGGTTTTAAAATAAACCTGATTTAAAGTGTGACAAACAAGTGACATAAAATCATTGTGCAAAATCGTTGCATTTTTAGGCTTAGGATTTTATATATTGAGAGTAGATAAGAGCAGCTCACTACTACTGCAGGAAGGATCCGGCAGGCAGCTTGCTGGTAATGCTGACATATTTGCAAAACAAAGACGCTAATGGAGAGGTGCGAAGGAATTTAAGGTGGCCCAGGATTACTACTTTTTTCGTAGGTTTCAGGGATTCTAGTATTAACCAACCAGAGTAAATGTCAGGATAATTCAGCACTGTTATGCAAATTAATTTGTCTATAGAAATGTCTCTCTGTTCTGTGACCGTTTTGCTGACAGCCTCTGCTCAGGGCACTGTCCCTTACTAGATTGCCGTAACAGGATGCTCCCTCTTCGGCAAGTTTCCTCCTGTCTGGTTCCCATCCCAAGGAGGTCCTAGCTGAGGACAAGATAACTTTCTTTATTATATTTCCAGTTAAATTTCTAGCACAGTAGCAGTGGCAATAATTACCAATTAGTGTATCAGTTACCTGATAAGTGTAAGAGCACAGATGTAAATTTGTAACAGTTCATAATGATAGCTGAACTGTTATTCAGAGCAAAAAACTATGGAGCCAAAGAACTTGGAGAAAACCAACATGAATATGGGGAGAAAGGACAGACTCCATAAACAGAATAGCCAACTTATGATTCAAACCTAGATCCCTGAGGTGGAAGTTGTGCGGTAAGTTAGTAAAATTCACTAATCATGGCAGCAGAGAGTGGCAGCATGTTGATTACCATCCTCAACACTAACTTTTAAAACTTTTGTTTTCCGAAAGTGAAAACCTAGTTACCATTTGTAACAGGCTACATTTGGAATAATTAAGGTGCTGTACAATTATATGTACGCTTGCTGTTACGTTACAGCATTTCAATCTGAAGTGTGTCAAGAAATCAGAAGACAAAAAAAAGTTAAAGGTTTGGGGAAGCCTCCTCGTATAATGTGGAACGGTCGGATGAGAACTGCTTGCAAGAAGAAAGGTCTTTTTGCAAAGTACATGGTGGCCCATATTTATGTATATGATTGTCAGGAAACTACCAGTGTTATTATTATCAAGTAACATAATGGAACCTTATTCAAACACAGCAGGGGTTGCCCAGTCCAGCACAGTGATGCCATTTTCAATGCGTTTTGCACTGTAGTTTAAATGTAACAGCCTGTGAAACATCATATACATAAATATGGGCCACCCTGTACATTTGACAATTGACAGATGGTTCATGGAGCTTTTTATACAGAACTAAAATGGCTGTTGGAGGAAGTAGAAATGATGTCACTAGGCAGAGAAGCCAGAAGTGCCGTCATCAGGGTTGAGCCGAGAAGTGACGTCATCAGGGTTGAGCCGAGAAGTGACGTCATCAGGGTTGCGCCAGAAGTGACGTCATCTGGTGAAGACAGAAGCAGGACAGAATGGTTGTTTTCCTGTTGTTCCGCCAAATGAGGGAAAATAAGGTGTTAGTGCTTGTTTCCAACCCCTCATCTCTTGTAGTTTCACTCCCATTAGGACCTTTTGGCTGCCTCCCAAGCACACGTGTGTGACAACTGTTATCACTTAACATCAGAATTCTGACTCTGTTCACTCACATTTCTTGTGTCATATGATTTATTCAAACCCAGCCTATGAGGTTTGGGGTGTTATAATGCAGTTCATTCAGCAATTGTTCAAAAGTGTTTCCACAACTAAAACACTTCCTAATTAGTAGTTGAAGTATAAATTGCAAGATGGGTACTTTCAAAAGACTTAACACAAGATGCTACAGAATCCACTCTTCATTTATCCTGCACTCATGAATATCTGTTGTTTTGTACTTGCTCTTTTGATTATTTTGTGATTGTTTCTTAATTCACATGTCTCGTTTCTGGAAGAAACAAATTGCAGTTTAAAAGTATTAACTTTGGCCCCTCTCCTAAACAAATTGCAATTTAAAAGTATTAACTTTGGCCCTTCTCCTTCTTTACACGCTTCTGCAATTTGTATTGTATTTGATGTCGGTAGACTCTTCCTTAAGGCTTTTCATTTTAACTTTTTCTTCATCTTCCACTTTTTTTTTATTTTCTACCTCACATGAGTAACACCAGTATTTAGCTTTCATCTTGAAGAAGTGGCTTTATTTTTTTTTCATTTTTATTCATTTATCTATACCATCTGGAGGAGCAATAACACACCTTTCTCTAAGTTTGACATCAAAGCTTTTAACTGAGAACATTTTTCTTTTAATGCCTTGCCAATGTTAATTATTTAATGTAAATGTGTAGATAAGGATTGTCTGTGAATGAAGATTTCAAAGAAAAGTAACTAAACATCATGTTCAAACAAATACTGGCAGGAAAGAATCATTTTGTATAGCTTTTCTTTTTCCACTGTTTTATAATTAAGTGCTCTGCCCGCTGAGGATATGTGTGATTATTGAATAATAACCGAAAAATGAGCAGCACATAAAAGCCATCTCAAGTTTGCCCGACTGTCTCCATTAACACAAGACTCCTCTGAGTGATCTCGTCTTCCGCTAGCTTTGTTAATGGTAAAAAAAGAACAGGAGGAGGAGGAAGATCCTGAAGGCAGTCTTAAATCTCTCTGATTCATGTGCATGCCGGTGTTTCGTTTACTCATAAGACTATGTTACAGTCAGTTTTCATTAATTCGTTTTTTCCTCCCTGCAGGTTATCAACAGGCGATGTGTAGAGGCAGCTGTGATGACTTCTTTGGCTCTCAACTGTTCAATCAACAAAAAGTCATTGTTTGATCGGAAGCATTACTTCTATGCAGATCTGCCTGTAAGTCTTTTATACTTGCGCCGCTGTTGGAAAGGCATACGGAACTTCGGTCTTTGACAGGATAACTTAGAGCTGGACAGCTTGACAGAAGCAGGTGTTTGTGTCCGATGGAAGAATCTTTATGGCACTTGAAGCATTTAATGTACCGATCATTTATGCCAGCTAATAAATTAGAGGATGAAGACACACCTATGTTTATTTACAACTATAAAATATTCTTTTTAATAGTGTGACAGATTAGGGTTCGCTCGCACCCTTGCACCCTCAGACACCACGTCAGACACCAGGTAAAAGTCCAATAAAGATATTTATTATAACAATAATGTGCACAAAGCACCCTCCACTCCCAAATACTCATATAATAATAAATAATAACAAATCCTCCAATCTCCCAGACGCTTAGCCACCCTGCCTCCCAACTCAGCTCGTCCGTCTGGGATTTCCCATAGTCCTTTATACTCCTTGACCCAGAAGTGTTTGTCCCTCAGTCCACGTGACTTTCTATCACTTCCGGGTCAGGTAAAACTTCTCTTTTCTTCAACCTGGAAGTACGTCATTCCTCCCGTTCACGTGACCAGGACGCACTTCCAGGTTATAGGGCACATAGCGAGGCTCGTAGACTCCTATAGCGACTCCTTGTGGTCCCCAAGGTATCCAGCAGGGCTGTGTGTAAAAACTACAAAGTCCATGAGGCCCTGCTGGAACTCGGGGCACGTCCATGCTGTCGGGAGAGCTCCTCCTGGCGGCCTGGGGGTGAGGGCCGGCAACTCTTGCCGGACATCCATCACAATAGTTATCATGTTTCAGCTTAGTGAATCATAAACACATTTGGACATTATAGGATGCTCTTATGTCATTCCCAAATTCAAAATAAGAGACAAGGATGGCAAAATTATAAAAAATAGGAGTTTTTATTATTAATAAAGAACGCAAAAGGAGATAAAAAACATCCAAATTTGTAACAGTGGCTTCCACCAGTACTGTTAGCCAACAGGGTGCTGGGGGAAATTGGGCTACTGTAGAAGAAGAAGAGGGGGAAAGCATGTCCAGAAACAGGACAAAAGGAGGAAGGGTAGGAGAGTGGAAGTGAGGGTAGGAACTTTAAATGTTAGCAGTATGACTGGTAAAGGGAGAGAGTTAGCCGATATGATGGAGAGAAGGAAGGTTGATACAGTAACTCCCCTATATAACGAACGAGTTCTGTTCACAGACTGTGTTTGCAAGTGCACTTTGTTCATAAGTCTAGCAAAGTTACCCTAGGCACCCAACTTATATATATAAAAACTGCTCAAAAATTAAAGGAACACTTTGAAAACACATCAGATCCATCCATCCATCCATTATCCAACCCGCTATATCCTAACAACAGTGTCACAGGGGTCTGCTGGAGCCAATCCCAGCCAACACAGGGAGCAAGAAAAACAAGGAAACAAACCCCGAGCAGGGCGCCAGCCCACCGCAGCACATCAGATCCCAATGGGGAAAAAAAAAATCATGCTGGCTATCTCCACTGATATGGACTGGGTAATGTGTTAGGAACGAAAGGATGGCACATCGTTTAATGGAAATGAAAATGATCAACCTACAGAGAGCTGAATACAAAGACACCCTGAAAATCAAAGTGAAAAAATGATGTGGCAGACAGGCTCATCGATTTTGCAGAAATTTCATTGCAGCAACTCCAAATCATACTCAGTAGTTTGTATGGCCCCCACGTGCTTGTATGCATGCCTGACAACGTCCTAATGAGATGACAGATGGTGTCCTGGGGGATCTCCTCCCAAATCTGGACCAGGGCATCACTGAGCTCCTGGACAGTCTGAGGTGCAACCTGGCCGTGTCGGATGGACTGAAACATAATGTCACACCTAGAGGTGTTCTATTGGATTGAGGTCAAGCGAGCAGAGTGTGGGGTCCAGGCAATGGTATCAATTCTTTCACCCTCTCGCCACATGAGACCGGGCATTGTCGTGCACCAGGAGGAACCCAGGAGCCACTGCACCAGCATAGGGTCTGACAGTGGGTCCAAGGATTTCATCCTGATACCTAATGGCAGTCAAGGTGCTGTTTTCTAGCCTGTAGAGGTCTGTGCGTCCCTCCATAGATATGCCTCCCCAGACCATCACTGACCCCCTCACCAAACCGGTCCTACTGAACGATGTTACAGGCAGCATAACATTCTCCACGGCTTCTGCAGACCCTTTCACGTCTGTCAACAACAACAACAACAACATTTATTTATATAGCACATTTTCATACAAAAAATGTAGCTCAAAGTGCTTTACAAAATGAAGAATAGAAAAATAGAAGACACAATAAAAAATAAAAATAAGTCAACATTAATTAACATAGAATAAGTAAGGTTCGATGGCCAGGGTGGACAGAAAAAACAAAAAAAAAACTCCAGAGGCTGGAGAAAAAAAAATAAAATCTGTAGGGATTCCAGACCAAGAGACCGCCCAGTCCCCTCTGGGCAATCTACCTAACATAAATCAAACAGTCCTCTTTGTATTTAGGGTTCTCATGGAAGGACTTGATGATGATGTTCACGTAGACTTCTGGCTTTCAGTCCATCAATGTTGGAGCATCATGATGCTTTGAGTAGGTGGTGGTGGTGCAGGCCGCCACCACAAAGAAACCGGAAAAAGAAACAGAAGAGAGAGTTGGGGTCAGTACGGATTTTGGAGCCACCATGAATAGTTATTATGATGAACTGAACATACAGAGTATCAGTATTAAGTTGAAGTGAAGTTAGGAGAAGGCCATGTTAAAGTAATGTGTTTTCAGCAGTTTTTTTAAAGTGCTCTACTGTATTAGCCTGGCGAATTCCTATTGGCAGGCTATTCCACATTTTAGGTGCATAACAGCAGAAGGCCGCCTCACCACTTCTTTTAAGTTTAGCTTTTGGAATTCTAAGGAGACACTCATTTGAGGATCTAAGGTTACGATTTGGAATATAGGATGTCAGACATTCTGATATATAAGATGGAGCAAGATTATTTAAGGCTTTATAAACCATAAGCAATATTTTAAAGTCAATCCCGAATGACACAGGCAACCAGTGTAGTGACATCAAAACTGGAGAAATGTGTTCGGATTTTCTTTTCCTAGTTAGGATTCTAGCAGCTGCATTCTGCACTCGTTGCAAGTGATTTATGTCTTTTTTGGGTAGTCCTGAGAGAAGTGCGTTACAGTAATCTAGTCTACTGAAAACAAAAGCGTGAATTAATTTCTCAGCATCTTTCAATGATATAAGAGGTCTAACTTTTGCTGTTTCTTAAGTGAAAAAATGCTGTCCTAGTGGTCTGATGAATATGCGATTTAAAATTCCGGATACAGTCAACAGTTACCCCTAAGTTTTTTACTTCCATCTAGATAGATAGATAGATACTTTATTAATCCCAAGGGGAAATTCACATAATCCAGCAGCAGTATACTGATACAAAGAAACAATATTAAATTAAATAATAATAAAAATGAAAAAATGAAAAAAAAAGCAGACAATAACTTTGAGTAATATTAGCATTTACTCCCCCGGGTGGAATTGAAGAGTCGCATAGTGTGGGGGAGGAACGATCTCCTCAGTCTGTCAGTGGAGCAGGACAGTGACAAAGTCTGTCACTGAAGCTGCTCCTCTGCCTGGAGAGGACACTGTTCAGTGGATGCAGTGGATTCTTCATGATTGACAGGAGTTTGCTTAATGCCCGTCGCTCTGCCACAGATGTTATACTGTCCAACTTAACTCCTACAATAGAGCCTGCCGCCTTAACAAGTTTGTCCAGGCGTGAGGCGTCTTTCATCTTTATGCTGCCACCCCAGCACACCACCGCGTAGAAGATGGCACTCGCCACAACCGTCTGGTAGAACATCTGCAGCATCTTACTGCAGATGTTGAAGGATGCCAACCTTCTCAGAAAGTATAGTCTGCTCTGACCTTTCTTACATAGAGCATCAGTATTGGCAGTCCAGTCCAATTTGTCATCCAGCTGCACTCCCAGATATTTATAGGTCTGCACCCTCTGCACACAGTCACCTCTGATGATCACAGGGTCCATGAGGGGCCTTGGCCTCCTAAAATCCACCACCAGCTCCTTGGTTTTGCTGGTGTTAAGATGTAAGTGGTTTGAGTCGCACCATTTAACAAAGTCTTTGATTAGCTTCCTGTACTCCTCCTCCTGCCCACTCCTGATGCAGCCCACAATAGCAGTGTCATCAGCGAACTTTTGCACGTGACAGGACTCTGAGTCATATTGGAAGTCTGATGTATATAGATTAAACAGGACTGGAGAAAGTACAGTCCGCTGCGGCGCCCCTGTATTGCTGAACACAATGTCAGACCTGCAGTTCCCAAGACGCACATATTGAGGTCTGTCTGTAAGATAGTCCACAATCCATGCCACCAGGTGTGAGTCTACTCCCATCTCAGTCAGCTTGTCTCTAAGGAGCAGAGGTTGGATGGTGTTGAAGGCGCTAGAGAAGTCCAAAAACATAATTCTTACAGCACCACTGCCTCTGTCCAGGTGGGAGAGGGATCGGTGTAGCATATAGATGATGGCATCCTCCACTCCCACCTTCTCCTGGTATGCGAACTGCAGAGGGTCGAGGGCGTGGCGGACCTGTGGCCTCAGGTGGTGAAGCAGCAGCCGCTCCATGGTCTTCATCAGATGTGACGTCAGAGCAACAGGCCGGAAGTCATTCAGCTCACTAGGACGTGATACCTTTGGGACAGGGGTGATACAAGATGTTTTCCAAAGCCTTGGGACTCTCCCCTGCTCCAGGCTCAGGTTGAAGATGCGTTGTAGAGGACTCCCCAGTTCCAACGCACAGGCCTTCAGCAGTCGTGGCGATACACCATCTGGACCCGCTGCTTTGCTGGCACGAAGTCTTTTCAGCTCTCTGCTCACATGGGCTGCTGTAATTGTGGGTGGGGATGTCTCACCTATGCTGGTATCAGCAGAAGGATGGTTGGAGGATGCAGTACTCCGAGGTGAGAGTGGGTTAGGGTGATCAAACCTATTAAAGAAGTTGTTCATTTGGTTTGCTCTCTCCACGTCTGTCTCGATGGCGGCACCCCGCTTCGAGCTGCAGCCAGTGATGATCTTCATCCCATCCCACACTTCCTTCATGCTGTTGTTCTACAACTTCTGCTCCAGCTTTCTCCTGTACTGCTCTTTCGCCGCCCTGAGTTGGACTCGGAGTTCCTTCTGTATGCGCTTGAGCTCATGCTGATCACCACCTTTAAAAGCCCTTTTCTTCTGGTTCAAAAGGCCCTTGATGTCACTTGTAACCCATGGCTTGTTGTTAGCATAGCAGCGTATTGTTCTTACTGGAACTACAATGTCCATACAGAAGTTGATGTAATCAGTTGTGCATTCAACAGCCTCTTCAATGTTCTCACTATGTGACCCCAGCAATATATCCCAGTCTGTAGTTCCAAAGCAGTCTCTCAGAGCCTGCTCTGCCTCAGGGGACCACTTCCTGAATGAGTGTGTGGTTGTAGGTAGCGCCCTCACTCTTGGTTTGTATTGAGGCTGAAGTAGAACCAGTTTATGATCTGCTTTCCAAGCGCAGGCAGCGGGGTGGCGCTGTATGCGTCTTTAACGTTTGCATACAGTAGGTCGATAGTCCTGTTTCCCCTGGTGTTACAATCCACATACTGGGAGAAGGCAGGTAATGTTTTGTCCAGCGTTACATGGTTAAAGTCTCCAGCGATTAGCACAAGTGCCTCAGGGTGCTGCGTTTGTAACTTAGCAACAGCGGAATGGATGATGTCACTCGCTATCTCCGCGTTCGCTTGAGGGGGGATGTAAACAATAACAACAATCACGTGTCCAAACTCTCTGGGCAAGTAATAGGGACGCAGACTTACGGCCAACAGTTCAATGTCCCTGCAGCAATTGGAGATTTTAACGTTTACATGTCCTGAGTTGCACCACTTTGTATTGACATAGAGAGCTAGTCCTCCGCCTTTCTTCTTCCCGCAGGTACTTGCGTCTCTGTCCGCTCTAACTGTGCTAAACCCGGGTAGCTCCACGTTAGCATCTGGGATGGTAGTTGTTAGCCACGTTTCACTAAAACACAGCAAGCTGCATTCTCTGTAGGTTCTGACATTTTTCACCAGCACAGCCAGTTCGTCGATCTTATTTGGTAGTGAGTTCACATTCCCCAGGATCACAGAAGGCACCGACGGTTTATAACGCCATTTTCTCTCAAGTTGTCTCGATTTAATCTTATCTTTTATCTTTGCGCCGGCTCGGCTGCCCCGATATTGTCTTCTTACCTCGTCAGGTAAATAAGGAACCACACCGGCATGAGCATTTCTTCTCAGTGCTTTAAGCTGACTACTTGAATAGGTGATTCTCAGAGTGTAAAAATCCATGTCAAGTAGTAAAAATAGTAAAAAGTGTCCAGGGAGCAATTCCACATAAAAGAAAGTGGTAGAAGTGATCAGTGAAATAGAGAAAAATAGAGATAAAAAAGGTAAAAAGATAAAGTCATATACGGAGCTGCTGGAAAGGCTGCCACTCGGATGCGGCGCCGGAAATGAAAGTCTTAACTTTTAATCCTAATGCATCAAGTTTATTTCTGATAACCTCATTGAATCCATTATTGCCAATTACTAAAATTTCAGTTTTCTCTTTGTTTAGTTTGAGAAAATTACTATTCATCCATTCAGAAATACCAGCAAGACATTGTGTTACATTCTGTCACATGTGCTCAGGGTGAACCTGCTCTCATCTGTGAAAAGCACAGGGTGCCGGTGGTGGACCTGCTAATTCTGGTGTTCTATGGCAAAATGCCAGTCAAGCTCCACGGAGCTGGGTGAGCAGTGAGCACAGGGCCCACTAGAGGACATCGGGCCCTCAGGCCACCCTCGTGATGTCTGTTACTGATTGTTTGGTCAGAGACATTCACGTCAGTGGCCTGCCTGCCGGAGGTCATTTTGTAGTCTCTGGCAGTGCTCATCCTGTTCCTTCTTGCCCAAAGGAGCACATACCAGTCAGTCCTGCTGATGGGTTAAGGACTTTCTACGGCTTCAGCTCTCCTGGAGTAACTGCCTGTGTCCTGGAATCCCCTCCATGCCCTTGAGACTGTGCTGGGAGACACAGCAAACCTTCTGGCAGTGACAGGCACATATTGATGTGCCATCCTGGAGAAGTTGGACTACCTGTGCCACCAAACTCTGTAGGGTCCAGATATGGCCTCATGCTACCAAGTAGTGACATTGACCATAGCCAAATGCAAAACGAGTGACAAAACAAATGAGGAGGGAAAAATGTCACTGGCCTCCACCTGTTAAACCATTCATTCCTGATTTGGGGGCCGTCAAATTGTTGCCCCTCTAGTGCACCTGTTTGTTAATTACATTAACACCAAAGCAGCTGAAACTGATTAACAACCCCCTCTGCTACTTAGCTGACCAGATCAATAGCCCACAAGTTTCATTGACTTGATGCTATACTCGGGTTAAAATGTGTACCTTTCATTTTTTTGAGCAGTATACAGTGGTGTGAAAAACTATTTGCCCCCTTCCTGATTTCTTATTCTTTTGCATGGTTGTCAAACAAAATGTTTCTGATCATCAAACATATCTAACCATTAGTCAAATATAACACAAGTAAACACAAAATGCAGTTTTTAAATGATAGTTTTTATTATTTAGGGAGAAAAAAAAATTCAAACCTACATGGCCCTGTGTGAAAAAGTAATTGCCCCCTGAACCTAATAACTGGTTGGGCCACCCTTAGCAGCAATAACTGCAATCAAGCGTTTGCGATAACTTGCAATGAGTCTTTTACAGCGCTCTGGAGGAATTTTGGCCCACTCATCTTTGCAGAATTGTTGTAATTCAGCTTTATTTGAGGGTTTTCTAGCATGAACCGCCTTTTTAAGGTCATGCCATAGCATCTCAATTGGATTCAGGTCAGGACTTTGACTAGGCCACTCCAAAGTCTTCATTTTGTTTTTCTTCAGCCATTCAGAGGTGGATTTGCTGGTGTGTTTTGGGTCATTGTCCTGTTGCAGCACCCAAGATCGCTTCAGCTTGAGTTGACGAACAGATGGCCGGACATTCTCCTTCAGGATTTTTTGGTAGACAGTAGAATTCATGGTTCCATCTATCACAGCAAGCCTTCCAGGTCCTGAAGCAGCAAAACAACCCCAGACCATCACACTGCCACCACCATATTTTACTGTTGGTATGATGTTCTTTTTCTGAAATGCTGTGTTCCTTTTACGCCAGATGTAACGGGACATTTGCCTTCCAAAAAGTTCAACTTTTGTCTCATCAGTCCACAAGGTATTTTCCCAAAAGTCTTGGCAA
>JANRMT010047489.1:808-22965 GCA_026402145.1 Polypterus bichir lapradei
AGATAGATAGATAGATAGATAGATAGATAGATAGATAGGAGAACAACACTCATATCAATGACAAAACAATTACATTAACAATCATGTTACGTTATTTTTAACATTTTTCCTTTTCTTTTTCATAACTTCTTTAACACACTACTTCTCCGCTGCGAAGCGCGGGTATTCTGCTAGTATTATTATAAGGACCGAGGATGTGCAGAGGACATAAAATAGTGAATAAAGAAAACACATAGCCAGTAACAGTTATCAGTCAATACACCACAGAAACCAAGGAATGCTCTGTTTTTATTAGAAAGGGTATACATGTTAAATGGAAATAAAAATCTAAAATATCAGTGTATTCAATATCTGGATTAATCAGTCATGACAGGCATGCTGTCAAAAGATTTGATGAACAGTTTATTTTGAAGTCATGTAGCTCAACAGTCTGGGATTAACAATTGTTGTGCAACTGGGCTCATATTGGGGCTTTTGTTTAGCACACTGCCACTGAAAAATTCTGTATCAAATCACAACTGTATCTGCCTCTCTCTGATCTTTTTTATTATTGCATAGATACCTTGTAATTAGTATCTATATGTGGATTTAAGTGTATGCACTAATTATCAAATTATTGGTGAATACACAAATCAAACAGACTCATCTGGAACAAACTGGTAATATGCTGCCTGACTTAACGATCATACTGTCACATTCTGCAAGGTAACATTAATTACATGGTAAATAACCACTTATTAGTTCTTTCTATGGCCATCCATTACCATGAAACATCTGGATACATTATCTTAAGATGGTCTGAAAAAAAACTTTGAATAAATTTGAGTTTGAAATTGCCCAAAATCTTTATTTACACATATAAACAAACTGATAAGACATTCAAACAGTAACTGAGTTTGACAGAAACAGCACATAGCTGATAAATGTATAATGGCATCATGGACAGTAGCTTTCATTGTAAAATTTAATTGCTGTAAATGAACTAATTTGCTAGTTTTCTTTAGATTTCTTTAATTGTATAACAGGGTAATGTTATGGATAATCAAATGCAACAAGACTTCAGCATTCAAACGTACAGCATAAACATTTGGTTTTCAACATATTTGAAAACACTGGTTTTTATAAAGTTTCTGTTTACCTTCAAAATGTTTTCAGTGTGGATGTAAACTGCCTATACTTCTTTTCTGTCTAATTAAAACT
Source organism: Polypterus bichir lapradei (assembly GCA_026402145.1). Lineage (NCBI taxonomy): Eukaryota > Metazoa > Chordata > Cladistia > Polypteriformes > Polypteridae > Polypterus > Polypterus bichir. The sequence continues at coordinate 2,009 of JANRMT010047489.1, forward strand.
GCATGAAAAAGAATACCTACTTAAAGAATGTCGGCTAAATCTTAAGTCAAAGCTCACAATTATTTGTTTCTCTGAAGGTATGTAAAAACGTATGAAATAATGGAGGAAATGGTTTTAAAAAATTAGAAAAATTGTTGATAAATTACCATCGACTTTTAAATTGAGGCTGTGCTCACTTTAATAAATATATTCATAATTATTTAGATTTACAAATATCTGAAGTCATTCCAGTATATTGATAAATCACATGTTGATTACATGATCTACAGTTTTCCATTTATGATGTAAAAGATTTAGCAGGTATTTAAGGAAAGTATAATTATGTTTAAGTATTTAGAGTACATCACAATATTTTGAAAAAAAAAGTCATAATTACTGGTATGTTTGTTCTGATGAGTTCCAATTATACTGTGAACATATCAACAAATAATTATCTGGAAATTAACAAACAGAATAAACAAGATAACTGTACCTGGGCATCAGCCAACTGCACAGCTGGAAGACCCTGGTTACCTTCTTCTATATCTTCAATATCATCTTGGCTTGTACTGTGTTGAGAATGAGTACCATCAAGTGTATTTTGGTCACTGGAGAGAACAGTATTGAAGTCCGAAGCAGAAGGTATAGTAGGCAGATTATATGTTACTCCTTCCAATAAAATATATGAAAAAACAATTAAAAAAAAATCTCTGACAGTTTCTGAGCATCACACTGAAAGGTTACAAAGAAATTTAATATTGAAAATGTAATGGTTATTTAGAAAGCAGCTACCCACTTAAATAAACAGATTTTCTCTAGCACTAAAATGATAAAAGCATGTCACACCCAATAAGCAGGACATTGTGCAGTATTATGATGAATTATGGGTGCTGGACAAAAGTAGGATCCTGGAACCAATTATAGACAATAACATGGTGTGATGGACTATCAGCATGGCCTGCTGTCCCTATTGGTAGGGGTTCCAGTTCATTACCTGACTAGGAGACCATGGCAATGAGAGGGTAGAAAGACAGGCAGGATGTTCCCTGCCCTAGATAAAAGCTTAGTAGAAGATACCAATATAAAACTCGGTATACTGGTAGGGATGGATCAAAGAACCTTACCCACCCGGGAGGTCAGAATAATGGAGAAATTGGGAGAAACAACCTATTTGGACTACATACTCCCCAGAAATACCAGACGGCAGCATCGTTGCTCCTCAATACCCTTACAGATAACCATAGGGCATGCTAGGAAGTATAGTTCTGTAGTGCAACCCTGTTGAGTTCTACAGGGATTAGCAAGCCCTACTTTGTGAGACTCCTGCATGATCCAGGATTGCTTCCTGTGGGCTATTCCCTGGCACCAGAAGTAAACCTGGGTCCTGTATAAAAGGAGTCAACGCTGCCTTATTCAGGTGAATTGGGAGTCAGGAGTGGAGGATGGACATTGCTCGCCTGGAAGGAATGGTGGAGGTGGAAGAAGAATAGAGACAGAGAGAGCAAGTGATTAAAGAATTGTGTTGTGAATTTGCATCTGTGAAGAAAGAAGCCTTTTTATAAGGTACTCAATTGCCATAAACCTTTTACTTGCACAAGGGTCTTCTGTCTGTGTTGTTGTGTCTGGGGCTTAGAGAAGAAATGGCATTTATAGCCCATATATTTAAAAAGGAGACAAGAAAGGTCAGCATTTATTGCAAGAAACCAAGAACACCGGAATATTAGTCTAGGCAACAATAACAGTCCATTCTAGCAATTTAAATTTAAAGTATATCACATTACAAAAGGGAAGCTGAATTTGTTTAAAATGTTAAGAAAATGTACTATTTCTGTCACTGCTAGACTGTATTTAAGACCCAGTAAGAGTCATTTGTCATAGCTATCATCCTTCTGAAGTCTAGTAATAAAGCCTCTATATGAAGAGTACACCTGCCAGCATGGAAATATTGATACAATTAACATATTGTTGAAGAATGACCAAGCTGGAAAGGAACTTAAAATGTTTGCGCAAAGATCTAGAAATAACATAGGTTAGTTGTGCAAGCACACAATGTAAAATGTACAAAATAAAACTATCACTCAATTCATTTTTATAAATGTAAGGGGATGAGAAGTACTAGGAGAGTGCAGTTTTGGAGGCTGGTATAATTTTCCTTTCCATCTTAATTTTTTTTTTTTAACAAATTAATGCATTGATTCATTTTTTAAATAAAAAGTTGAGTGTGTACACAGCTAAACTGTGCTGATAATACATAATACTGATAAAGTATTAGAGGAATAATGCAATACAGTCAAAGAAAATTAACTGGGCATGCCTTACTGAAATATATACATTATGCCTGGGAAAGTTAATGTGTTAATTTTTGCGGCCTGATTAACAAGTTAAAAAATTCTATTTTTGCCTTCTTTACAAGTTGCCTTCTAGGAAGGTATTCAAATTTAGGTTGTACTTAAGTAGTATTTTGTTAAAAGTTCAGGTTTATTGTCATTTTTTAAGTCTAAACTATGCCATTAATTTTTTTAATTTCTTGTTTGTTAAATTTTTTGTTGATTCTGCATAGATTTTGCGATGCAGTGTGTACTTACTTTATGATTTTTATATTAATTTTATAATCATGTTTTAATGTTAGATGTGATTAATTGTAATTAATAAAAATAGTAAACTTAGTAAATATACATTTATGCGACTCCTTAATTTTTTTAATCAATTCCCAGCCCTAATATAAATATAAAATATAACTTCTTTGTTTTTAAACAAATATATGTCAATAAAATCCTGTACTATTACAGTATGTTGTTTTACAATATAATAAAAAAGAAGAAAAAATACTCTTTGCAATGTACTTCTCCAAAACATTTACTGTTTTGCCAAAGTAAAGCTTTATTTGATGGTTAGTTATGCAGAATGCCAGTCTCACCTGTTACTTGATTTCCACTGCACCTGACACCTCTCTGAGCCCACATGGCAGATATATGCAGCTTTTACTGTCTAATCCTGACTGATGCACAGTATATGTGTCACTTGACCACAAGTATACACTTCTCCCAGGTCCAGCTACAGTAGATGCGTAGGTGCTGGTATCCCTGGTCCAGGAAAGCTTTTCTGGATTTATTTTTAACTTTCGTGGCAGTTACAGGTTTTAGATTACTCTTTTTCTGGCTCCTCTGTTTTCCATGAATAGACCATTCAGGACCATACGTTTATAGACTAAATATGCAAGGCATACACTGTAAGCCTATGAAAACTGCAATAAAGGAAGTTATCAAGTTGAAGAAAGAGGCTTTCACTGCAGTGTCTGGATTTGATTGACAGGTATTAAAAAGGCTGAGGCTGCTTTAGTAGTCTCTTTTTAAATCAAACCACAAATACAGCCTACCTGTTTGAAGACTGTTGTTTCCTGATTTTGGCACTGGAGACTCTTGAACCAAGCCCCCTTTGTTACCTACAGCATTTGACATCCAGTTATAAAAGCTGACTGAAGAAGGTTCAGATAAGAGTGGATGCTCAGTCAGCATATCTGGCACATTATTACCTGTGAATGAAACACATTTTGTTTGAATCATAATATCTATGCAAGATGCATTTTCAAAGAAATGCAAATTCAGTAAGCCAGGCACCGGTAAAAAGACATACTGTACCAGTTCTGGTTAGGGAACTGCTCTTCACGGTTGTGGCATTTCTCTGAGGGGTCCCATCCAATAGATTATGCAAGCTTGGAAAGCTACCAGTAAGGTAACTCAATAGACTTTCCTTCCTAGGGCTACCCTTTGGCGGCATGCCACTTCTGCTGACATGAGCAGGAGAATCTGCTGCTGTATCTCCACTTGTATAGCTCAATGAGTGATACGGATGGATACCCTGATGGAAAGTAAATGTATTCTATGGTTAGTGAAGGATAATGTAAAGTGCACCATTAACATTGGAATATTATTTTACTTTTTCTCTTGAAATGTATAAATATAAATACATTAAAGAATGCTAATTCATAACACACTGTTTAAAAAATAAATCAAACAACTAAAAGGTTAGTGAAGGACAATGTAAAGTGCACCATTAACATTGGAATATTATTTTACTTTTTCTCCAGAAATGAATAAATATAAATACATTAAGGAATGCTAATTCATAACACACTGTTTTAAAAATAAATCAAAAAACTAAAAAGAAAATCTCTAGTAGGCCTTCTATGACTCCAAGTGAATAGCTGAACATATTAACTGGGACAAAAATGTATTTACTGCAATACCTAATCTGACAAACAAGAAATTAGAACTGTCAGACAATTCCACTTAATGCCAGTAGCAATGGGTTCATGCATTACTTTAATGGTAAACTACATAGAAAACATCTGTCTGTTAGAAACAGCTGCCACTATTTTGCTGAAAAACCCACCAGCAGCATTTGCATAGTTCTCAACACAATTAATGGTTATTTATTAAAATAATCTAATTTAGATATGAATATTCTTCAAAATTACACACCAATTTCAACAAGATTATTTGTTGTTAGTTTTAGAAACTCTTAAAATACCATATTTTAACTATTTTTTAGGAAGCATTATCTTTATGAAAAATGTTATCCTTTTGACAGCACAGAAACAAATAAGCTTTGACATTCTTAAATCTTCCACTGCAGAGAATACACTTTCAGAATTAAGTGCATCTTTTTTTAATTTGCAATTATTTGCTTAGCAGACACTTTTATTCAAAGTGACAAGACAAGAGTACAAAATTGAAGAGCTCAGGAAACTAAACAAAAGCTATTTACAATTTCTAGAAAACCTAAAGCCTAATAATAAAAAAACAGAAAACAGAAATTCACAAAACAAAAATCCAGAAGTGACAAGATCAAAGTCTGGACTGGGAATTGTGCTGCATACCCTGTCAGATATGATTTGAACTTGTGGATATTGTGCAGAGTAAATACGCAAGATCGAGAAATCATAGCAACATAGTCCCTGAAGGACAGCTGGTCATCAATCACCACCACAATGCTGCACACTGACTTGGCAGGTTTTACTGATAGTGAGCAAAGCTGAACAGAGATAAGGTGCTGAATATACGGATGAGCTGGGATAACAAGAAGGCCCGTCTTTGCCAGGCTGAGCTGGAAATGGTGTTCCTTCAGTGAGACATACATAGACTCTAGCTGATACTGTGTGGTCCTCTAGAGGGAAGGACAGTTATAGCTTTGTATCATCAGCATAGCACTGCTAGAGCAAAAATCATAGGACTGAAGGTTTTTGATAATACTGACCAATGATTTTTACAAAAGCCTCAAGATTGAGGTCTGTCAGGAACTGTACTTAACTCCTAACTAGACTTACCTCCTTTGCACTTATCAAAATGTTTTCATAATATGTAGAGTACTCCCTCAAAACTTTCTTACAGATAGTTATGGAGCCTATTCGTGTGACCAATTCTTTCTAAAATAGTGAAGAAGTGGGTCATAACTTTTAAAATATTACAACACTACTGAAAGTTTTGAGTATGAACCCACACTAGTTGATTTAACCCTTGGTTGTCACATTTCCTACTATACATAAACTGGTTACGTAAAATATTAAAATATTACAAAATAAGGTTGGTTTAAGGGTAGACAAAATCATTGTAAACTGACCATTTTTTCCTTTAAAGTATGCATTTTTATTTTTTTCTGTCTTCTGCATAGTGTCTTTGTATGTGCTTATAAACAGAAATACCCTATATAAGAATGATTTTAAATAAATTAAATAATTTACCGCTTAGACAATTAAAAACTGGCCTATGTTGTTTTTCCAAGAACCAATTAATTTTCAGTACTGATTCGTCTAAAATATTTTATTTTACCTTTATTTTAAGGGCTGATTCATTGTGGGCATGAGACTTGGAGAGTTTTCTCATTATTTCTGATCCACTGACAGGTCCTGAAGTAACTCCTGCTGGAGGGGGGCGAGTACATGCCCCTTCTAAAAGCATTGTGTGTTCACTAACCGTTGCTAGAACAAAAAAGAGAAATAGTAGTGAAATGAACCCAAACAATAATTAAGATACATAAAATTATCATTACAAATTCAATTTAAGAGCAGAAAATATGACAAAATGGATAAATAGATTAGACTGAATTGTAGCCTTTTCAGTCAAAACTCATTTTACAGGTGCATTAAATGAATTAAAAAGCGTACTAATTTACACTGCATGCGAGTGTTGCTTCATGATTTAACTATTATCGCAGCTTTTTTTAGATAGATAGAAAGATAGCTAGATAGATAGATACTTTATTAATCCCAAGGGGAAATTCACATACACCAGCAGCAGCATACTGATAAAAAGCAGTATTAATTAAGGAGTAATAAATGCAAAGGTGGAGAGTGTGAGGCAGGTATAACAGTCTATAATCTTGTGTAGTATTAATGTTTACCCCCCCAGGTGGAATTGAAGAGTCGCATAGTGTGGGGGAGGAATGATCTCCTCAGTCTGTCAGTGGAGCAGGACAGTGACAGCAATCTGTTGCTAAAGCTGCTCCTCTGTCTGGTGATGATACTGTTCAGTGGATGCATTGGATTCTTCATGATTGACAGGAGCCTGCTCAGCGCCCATTGCTCTGCCACAGATATCAAAACTGTCCAGCTCCGTGACTACAATAGAGCCTGCACTTTTAGCACTTTTTATAATTGTTCTGCAGCACAGTTCAATGTAACCAACACATTTCAATCTTACTGTCTTTCAAAACTGCATATGCAAGAAACCTAATATTTATTTTGTTGTAAATATTTATTTCATCTAGATATTCTCCACCTTGAGTAGTGGGAGTATACTCTAATAAAAAAATCCATGCATGAAACTTTCTACATTTTTCTTAATGTGTGTCTTTAGTGCATTATGCATTGCAATGAAGTCATAAGATTCCAGTTTAAAACTAGAAGAATGCACATTTGCTTGGATTAATAAAAAATATCAGGAATAACATGCTTCCATCACACTTAACAATAACATGAACAAATGAGCTCATTGAAGTGTGACTTCACATGAACAAAGCCACTTTACCTTTTGTAATTGCCTTTGCTTATTTAAAATACAGTACAGGGTGGTCCAGATCTAATTATGCAAATCCAGATCGTCTGGATAACTTTGATTTATGCAGGGACGATTCCACTTCGGTGTGAAGACGATTCTTCATGTCATCAGTTCGCACACTTCTCGATGGTCCGGGATTTTTCGGGTGATTTTCTATGTAATAAACTTAAGTTATAATGTAATGAAAATTGCATAATTAGATCTGGACCACCCTATATAAATAAATGTGTTATTATTTTGGTTACTTTATTAAATTACAGCCAGTCTATTGAGGAGGACAACAGTATAGTTGACAACAGATCATGAATTACATATTTTCTGTAATCAACATATTTCCATGGCCAATAGCACGTGCATAGAGGTTTACAATTTCTGTTATATAATGTGAATAGCAGGGACCACAATTTTCTATCATGTCACTAAGAATTAAACAAAGTAAAATGTTACTAAGAACTTCTTTGTGACAAAACTAAAAACATTTGTAAACATGCATTATTTACTTTTGTTTACTTGTGCATATTTTGGAGTCAAAATTTAATTTTAAATATTTAGCTCTTACAAAGAATGTACTGATAAACCAGCTTGTTTTATAAATCTTAAAAACAGCAGTCACATATGAGGTTAAAATCTTATATGCAGTATTGGTGTGAAACCATAAAATATTTTTATCTTTACTATTCCAAAATGTAATAGTGAATATCGTAAGGGTTCAGGCCACATAAATGTTAATGTGAGTGTACAGTCATTCACAGATAGAGATAACTTACCAGCATCAAATTCAAATTCTGCACCATCAGCACTTGTATCACTCTGTAGCCCTCCTCCATTATCCAGTCCCTGGGCTGACTCGCACGTCTGCTGTATCTGGTTCCTAGGTTTGGGAAACTGTGTTGGTCTCAGCAATCCAATTGCTTTAAACCCTTGTGTGACTACAATGAATTTCATCCACTGTCTAGCAAGAGCAACCAAGCCTTTCTTAAGGGTAACAAGGGCTGGAAGACCATCACTCTAAAAGAAAATCAAAACTTATTTTAAAAATACTAAAAAAATATTAAAAATGTGTGTGTTTTATTTATCAAATGACAAGGCTCCAGCTAAAACTGTGCTCAACAAATGTTTTAAAAAATGACCATCACCCAGGTTATTCTTCCAAAGTTAGGCAATTGTTTTTAATTTATTCCAAATGTCAGACAAAAATTAACACAGATTTCAAACAAGTAGCGCTTTATGCATCCATGACGACATGTGGGTGATTAGTGTAAAATTAAGGAAGCATTCTTCAACGTAAAAATTCCATTATTTTGGTGAGAAATATACACTGAAAAGTAGCTGCAGTGTTGCTTTTTTAAATGTGTGCACCATTCCTTACAATACTTTTCTCAAAAGCACGGAAGCCACTGGTCAAGTATTAAGTCTGGTAGACATGTAACAAGTGTGTTACTTCTCGAGCATGCTATATATTATCATTGCTACATTTAATGCTTTAACATACCTGTACAACAGAAATATCAGGTTGTGTTTACATTAGCTTTTTAATTTAACATTACTGTTAAAATTTTACTATCTGTTTTGATTTTGCAAACACATGTGAATTTCCCCTTGGGATGAATAATGTATCTATCTATCTACATTCATCATGTTTTCAGGTCACTGATAAATGAGATGTTGTGTTTATAATTGATCATAATTGGATTCCATTGTAATCCTTTTTAATGCTGATAGTTTCACTCACTCCTTTGTTTCATGATGTAGTGGCATCTACTTGACATTTGTGAATTTTCGCTTCTTCAGATTCATTTGCATGTTGTAATTATGTGCTACTGTTTCACTTCCGTATCTACTGCACACTTCTTTATCAGTTACTTTTGTTCTCCTTTTATGTTTTGCTGCAGCTTCTCTTCACATGACATGTGCTATATAAATAAATGTTGTATAATTTAAAACTGTTTGCAAGTGTGCCACTGTGGCTTTGATGCTGTGATATCAGTGACTTGATCAAAAGAGGCACACAGTTTGCTGCTGGGAAGTGTGAGTGTCATTAAATAATGAAAACTGTTTTCTTCTCTTTAAAATATAACTTAAAGATTTTTGATTTTTAAAAATCTAATGAATATTTTCCCAAATGATTGAGACAGGACCACATAACAGTATTCATGCCATGCAAACAAGAATTTTGAGAACACAGTTCAGTGATCTCTCTCAGGTCAGTTGATACAGCTTTAAGGAATCATATGAAGAACGTAAACAGCTTTTAAAGTTTTAAGAGACAGAGATGGAAAACTATACACATATCACATCTAAAAAAATAATTCCACTGAAGGAATACAGAAAGAAAAACTGAAAAATTATTGAGTTAGTTACTTAAACACCCAAGACAACAGACTTAAAGTACAAAGTAACAGAATGTCTGGTTACAGTAGAATGCAAACACAGACTTTACTCAATATTGTAAAAATTGGAATGTATTACCATTCCATTAAATTAAAAGAAATGCCTAAAAACACCAATTTACTAACAACATTTTATTAGGAAGAAAGTGTTTCTGCATCAGACAATGGCATGCACTTCCAAAAAATTAATATTAATTTTTGTTGTTGGGTGGCAGCACTTAACTCATGTACTATATGTTTTGTATAAACAATTACTGTAAAATAATGAGCAAAGACAATACTGCAGATTCCCAAATTGCTTGTTGAAGGTAAACTAATGACGTGTGCATAATAAATAGAGAGCACAGCATTTGTCGTACAATACATACCATGGTAGCTTCTTCAATAACTGAGTATTCTGCATGTTGCAAATATCTATGTAGAATATTGCAAAGTAAACAAGAAGGATTTTCCTGCAGACAGCGAGCTCTTTTAGTAACTCTGTTGTACTTGCTTTTCAGTGGAATATGAATGCTTTTTTTCTGAAAAGAATACACAATTAACATTTTGATAAAGGTAAAACGTTCTTCAACAAAAATATAAACTTTGAAAGTACATAATATAATGCACTTAAAATCTGCTCACATAAATTTTAAATGTACAAAGAGAGTACTAATATTAAATACAAATGCATATAATATTAAATATGCCAAATATTCTTTAGGCAATTGAAAATGTAACAATATGTCAGAATATTTGAAGACATGCATTGGACCCAATACTGTTTAACTCCTAGGTTGGACTGCAAGCTGGGATGGCAGCTCTCTGAAGTTTGAACTTTGCCCACTTATACAAGTATTTCTCAATTTGGTCAGTCTAAAATGGTCTGGTCTGTTCTGACTGAATGAGCAGCTGTTGTGTGTGCACCTTATGATTAACGGACTTCGTAACCAATATACTTAGAGTAGCTTCTTTTCTTGCACTTTTTCCTAACAGTGCCCTAAATTATCTTTTTTCTTCTGTTGTGAAGGAGCCATGTAGAAAATGTTTTGTCATTTCAACATGGCGTGACCGAAATTTATCCAAATACCCTTAAAGTTTGCAATGTGCACTTTATTCATGTATGAATTGTTTGATTTGTAATTTTAAACTATGAAGATGAGGGGTAAATCAAGGAAAAATGTGTCTTTGTCCCAAATATTATGAAGGGCACTGTATGTATATATACAGTGGCATGCAAAGGTTTGGGCACCCTTGCTTAAAATGTTTGTTACTGTGAATAGTTAAGTGAGCAGAAGATGAACTGATCACCAAATGGCATAAAGGTAAAGATGACACACTTCTTTAATATTTTAAGCAAGATTCCATTTTTATTTCCATCACTCACAGGTAGAAAATACCAAAAAAATGAAAAGGGCCTGTTGCAAAAGTTTGGCATCATGGATTCCATGAAATATCAGACGATTTAAAATCAAAACCTGGCTGTTTCCACCAGGAAACTAATACTGGGTCATCACTGGATCTTTCAGCAGGATAACGATCTGAAACACATGTCCAAATCAACACTGCAATGTTTGACTGACCACAAAATCAAAGCTCTGCTATGGCCATCTCAGTCATCTGACCTGAAACCTATTGAAAACATGAGGAGTGAGCTGAATAGGAGAGTACAAAGGAGAGGGCCTAGGACCCTGATGATCTGGAGAGATTATATAAAGAACAATTCACTCAAAAGCCATGTTCTGTATTCTCCATTCTTATAAAAGGTTACAACAGAAGACTCAGTGCTGTTATATTGACAGACGGGAGGTTGCACAAAGTATTAAATGCAGAGGTGCCAACAACTGTGGCAAATGTGTTTTTGTTAAAAGTATTTATTTCTTGATGAGGGCTTTGTTTTTCTTTGAATGAACTTGTTTCAATTAAAAGTCAGATATTTCTCAGTTTTTCAGTGCAAGATGATGGTTCTTCAGGAAACAGTGCTTTTTTTTCCCTAACCCTTTTTACTAATTTTTACAAGGGGTCCCAATAATAGTGGAGGGTACTGTATAAATATACATTTTTTTATCAATAAAAACACTTTAGAACTCTCCTAAGTAACATTCCATTCCATTGATACCACTAGGGAGGAGAGTGGTTGAAAAGAATAATAGTGACCAGGGGCCTCATGTATAACACTTTGCATAGAATTCACAACCAAACATGGTATACGGACAAAACTGGAAATGTGCTGTCACAAAAGGCTGGGGTTCTTACCCAGCCAGGACGCCTGGAAGGACCGGAAGGTGGCATTTATGTCCTCCAGGCCACGAGGGGGCAACCACCCTGGATCCCCGGGAGAGGAGCAAGGAAGTTCCAACCTGTTGGGACCCTTGGCTACTGCCAGGGGGCACCTCAAGCCTCATGGAACCCGGGAAACATTTACTTCCGCCACACTCAGGAAGAAGGAGGAAGATCCTTCCAGGGACGCCCGGAGTGCTTTCGGTGCAAAGGGCGGCACTTCCGCCACACCAGGAAGTGCTGGCAGAAGAACGTCACCAGGCACCTGGAGCACATCCGGGTATAAATAAAAGGGGCTGCCTCCCTACAATCTAGGAGCTTGAGTTGGGAGTGGGAGCAGGACAAAGCTCCCGTGAGGATAGGAAAGGCGGCCACAGACAGTGAGAGAAAGCCCGGAATAGGGGTGATTGGTGCTGGGAGCACTGTGTGTTGTGTATGGGACTGTGTAGTTTGTGCATAATAAACATATGCTTTTATAAAGATGTGGTCTTCATTTGATGGTGTCCAGGAAAGTCTCACAAAAAGATCCAGATGCATAAAACTGTGCGAGTTCCATGCACTTCTTCTTTATAAATCCTTATGAACGTGAATTTTAACGCATATGCATGTGCCTACAGCCCAACCCCAACTCCTCACAGAATTCTGCATATTTGAATATGCAAATCAATATAAATAGCCCCTTCTGTTTAGTGTTTTGTTAAAAGACAATGGGAAAAGCATGTGAAAAGATGAAGAATTTCAGCAAATGCGAAGTGGAGGATGTGGTATAGTGGGTCCGTGGTTCAGAAAAAAGTTTCAGTTTTAATAAATTATTAATTGGCCAACTCATTCTCTGTGGATGTGCGTGCTCTCACAAGTGCGGAGAGATGGTGGAGTAGCTGGGGCAAGACGCACTTTAATGTGAGGGTACAGTCTGCCTCGATTGCTTCATCGGCTTCCCGTGCTGCGTGCCTGAGACACTGCACCCATGGAGACATGCCCATGGTGACCTACTGTATAGAACAAGCTGGCATGAGAAAAAGGGGAGAACCAAAAAAAAAGAATGGAGGTTAATGAAAGTAAGAAGAGAGGCAGGAGCGGCAGAGAGTCGGTGTTTAAAAAGAGAAGCAGCTGGTTGAGAATGGAGCCCCAGGGTGTAGCACATGGCCAGCACTCATGATCGGGCTCAGGGTACACTCTTATTGAGCAACTTGGGAGCAGGAGTGATCATCATGCTCAGGAGTGTTCTCTCGCCAGGACGAGCCAGCGATGGGCAGATGTGGGAGGATGGCACACTTTCACTGGGTGGAACACTATGGCAGCAGTGAGTACAGAACAGAGCGGGGGTCCGGTGGCTTCCCGTGGAACACCATGGGATTGGCGGTGCGGACAGGGGCCAATACTGAAGGGTGTCTGCGCCTCTTGGTTGACGTCTCTCTGTGCTGCAAGGTCCAAGTAGGATAAGCTGGACAGACGTTGGTTTTTAAAGGGAAGCACCAGGGACTGAGAATTTTAAAGGAGACTTCTGGATTGCTTTTAACTTTGTTTTAAATGAAATATTAATTGGAACATTTTAACCTCCACTAATGAACTTTTTACTGGATTACTTATTTATTGAATTTCAGTATTGCACTTTTTGGACAATTTGATTTTTGAATTATTTTTAATAAAAGCTCTGAGTGCCTTTACACCTTTCCCTTGCTTTGTGTGTGTGTGTCTCCTCATCTGCCAAGCTCATCCAGTAATGACTATCGGCGGTGTCAGGTTCAAGAGGGTCCTAAAATGGAGGAGGGAGCATGGAGCTGACCCGCACCATCACAGAGGCAGGAAGCAGTTGTGTAAAGGAAATTGATGGGGTAATACAGCATGGCAGAAACACTCGAAAGTTCAAGTTCAGAAAGTCACACAGTGGCCAGAAGAAAAAAAAAAAAAAGAAGTGGTCAAATATCAAAGTCGACGTGAAAAGGTGATTCACAGCCCACGGTCTGTTTATTCTGTTTCACACAATATTACAAAAGCTGACTCCTGTGTCAAGTAGGAGACTGTAGGCAGTGATGGTGCTGCGGTGCACAGCACATCTTCAGGCGCTGGCTGCACACACACCTCCGCCTCAGAAACCACTGGGCAACCATCTGCCTGTGTGCTGATGGACACTGTTCTGGAGTCACAAAATGCAACAGTGGATGCTACAAGAGATGTGGTCAATACACTAAGGAATGTAAGGGATGTACTATGTGATATCAACCACAAATTAAATGAATTGGTTAAAAAAAAATAAGTGCTGCATCTGATTACCTGTTTTTACATTCTGCTAATTACACTCAAATGAAGTTTCGTTACTGTCCGATTTGGCTGATCATTTGGTGGGTGCACATTATGCAGCACACTACATGTTTGTACAATGAGACACACTTTCTGTGGACTATACAGCAGCACATTAATAGATTGGAAATGCTTTCTATTTATATATGCAAATTCATTCTCTAAAGGCACCTTTAAAGTGTAGTGTTGGTGCCGAGTGACACAACAGATAGATTCTCTGCTCTTTACATGGCTCTTTGAGGTCACTCGCTATTCTAACAACAACTGCTTGCCTGTTGCTGCACTAGTCAGAAAAAGAACCTACGACTGTGTGGAGTTGCTGTTTTTATAGAATCCCCTGCTATAGATGATGTAATGCCAGCTCATTCTTTTAGTGGTTCATCCTTGGCTGATGTAACTTGTCCAGTTAACAATGTGCATGCAGTTGACCGCTCTGAATACATTTTAAAAACCAGACACTGCTGTGAATTGTGCTTTGATGTTTTTCAGTCCAACCACAGTGTAAAGAAATCTTATATATCTGGATGTCAAGTAGATAATACCATCCCATACAGCTGGCATGGCACAACTCAGTGATTACTGAGAAATAACTGATTGGTCACCCAGTTCACGCTGAAAAATTCCTGTGGGTAAAAACCCAAGGGTGGATAGAACTTGCAAAGGAAAAGGTTGAGCACAATTCCTCAAAGTCTTCCTTTGTAAAACTGAAGCCAGTTCAGCACACAGCTCTAAGAGAATAGAAACTGAAATCAACTTAAAAGCCAGTCATTATCATCTATAAATATGTGCTCTCTTCTAATTCTTCCATTTGCAATGTCTTCTAATAACGTTAAAGCAGCTATGATAGTTGGAATAGTTTGGCCATTCCATGCGCAATGATATTGTTACAGAATGATTACATTAAAGAGAATTAAATTTGTAAACAATATGCAATTAATTTTGGTGTATTTGACAACTCATCATTGATACAAATATAAAAAAGAAAGGCACACCACACAGAAACAGAGGCTCTGCTTTGACACTGGGTGCCGCCTATTTGTAAAACTGAGCAGAAACTTGCGTATGCACAGTATGAGGCTGCCGTGAAAATGTGCATGGCTTTACACCAAGTTTATTTTTTATACATCTCGAAGTGAGAGTGGAAGCATGCATACATAACATTTTTATGCGTACATACCATTTATACATGAGTCCCCAGAAGATAGACGTTTACACAAAGCTAGGTTTGTTGCAGAGAAATCACTCCTACTTTTGTCTGTGTTCAAAGTGCTAATGCTAAATCAAAGTCGAAAATTTTATATTTTTTAAGAATATAAATACACAGGTGAACAAACATTTAGTTTGAAATATTCGCAAATTTGGATAAGTCTAAGAGGCCACCCTTTAAACAATATGCATTTTGTCAAAGATGAATGATATTCAGAATTTTTTTTATGTATTGTATAATAAATTCCTTAATACAAAGAAATTCAGCATAAAACCAAAAATGGACCAGAAATAATCCCAAACTAGTATTAAAGAAACTTAAATAAAACAAAAAGCAAGATCATAAAACTAAGATTATAAAAAAAAAATCTGAACTAGTGTTAGTCTAATGAGGTTCATATTATAATGATATTATTTAGTACCTGTAATTTTTAATGATGACAAAGAATTCTCAAAGTTAGAATTCTAAAGTTTACAAAAGCAAAGCCTAATGGAAAGATACACAGCTAGGTACTGTATGTCAGAAAATATAATCAACTATACTGCTTCTAATTATGATTATCCAATGAAGTGTTTCTCATTATCATTGAAACTATAGGCAGTGTGGTGTAGTTGTAATGTAGGCTTTGGAGTTCAAACCCTGAGGTTGTGGGTTCAATTCCCACAATTGACACTGTAAGACCATGAGGAAAATAAGAACAGTAAATAATAACATAGAATCCAAAGAATTGTGTTACCTCTAAAGCCTCCGTCATTATGCAGCCCATTACTGCACACAATCGAAGAGTTCCTTCTGTGTCAAGTTTGTTTAATGAAGACTTAAGCTGGTCAACGGGAACAAGCCAAGCACCAATAGCAGTGGTTGCTGTGCTTAAAAGATTCAACTGTCTGGATACATGTGAAAAAAAAAGAGTAAACAAAGTTAGAAAGTGGGGGTGGGGGAATTGTGAAGAGAGAGAGTTTTAGGTTAATAAAAAGTTTTTTTAATTAAAGTTATTTAGTTTAAAGTTATTTTTAAATAAAATTAAATTTTTTTTAGCTCTTTCAAATTAATAGAAAATTACACAGTTGATACTTTCTTTTATCCTAGATTACAAGTTGCCTGAAGAAGGGGCCTAAGCTGCCTCGTTATTGGTTCAGTTAGCCAATAGAAGGTGTCATTTTGCTTGACTTCACATTACATCCATTATGGTCAACATGGTACGATACCCTACTACTTTTATCCTATTTGAAATTAACTTTTTGTAGTACATGTTTCAGACCTACAAAATGAATGTTAAAGTTCATAGTTTTTCTTAAGCAATTATAGCACAAATGTGTATCAATGTCATTTTTATTTAGAAGTACATATTCATATAAGTATTTATTCATGTAAATAAGAGGACTCTTCAATACTGAGAAAAAACACAAAATGTATTAAAAAGAAACTGATTAACATGCAGTGCTTGACAGTGATTTGTGCAAGCTCACTGCTTTGAATTCCAAACAAAGAATTCCAAATTAACATGCTGTTCTTATCTTTGTAACACATTTAAAACTAGCAATGTGAAACTTATTAGAAATGTTGGAAACTCCAATATACAGTGATCCTTCGCTATATCGCGCTTCGACTTTCACGGCTTCACTCTATCGCGGATTTTAAATGTAAGCATATCTAAATATATATTGCAGATTTTTTGCTGGTTCGCAGATTTCTGCGGACAATGGGTCTTTTAATTTATGGTGCATGAGTCCTCAGTTGCTTTGCCCAGTTGATTTCATACAAGGGATGCTTTTGCAAGATGGCTGAGAAGCTACCATATCAGAGCACATATTACATATTAAATAAAACTCCTCAATGATATACAATGTGCTTCCCGGGCGGCGCTTCGCATACTTGAAAGCCCAAACAGCATATATTGATTTTTGATTGTTTGCTTGTCTCTGCCTCTCTCTCTCTCTGACATTCTTTGCTCCTGACGGAGGGGGTGTGAGCAGAGGGGCTGTTTACACAGAGGCTGTTCGCCTAGAGGATACGGACACTCCTCTAAAAAATGCTGAAAGAATACCTTCACATTGCTGCCTTCCTTGTAGCTGCTTTGTCCGGCGGTGCCTCGCGCTTTAAAAGCCCAAAAAGCCCTATTGATTTTTGATTGTTTGCTTTTTTCGCTCTCTCTCTCTCTGACATTTTCTGCTCCAGACGCACACTTTGAAGAGGAAGATATGTTTGCATTCTTTTAATTGTGAGACAAAACTGTCATCTCTGTCTTGTCTTGGAGCACAGTTTAAACATTTGACTAAAGGGTGTTATTTCACGTCTAGAGGGCTCTAATAATGTTAGAAAATGTATTTAGAAGGTCGTAAACAGGTTTTCTATGCTCTAACTGCGAAAATATTCGATTTATAAATAAAGTACTTCGTGGAAATTCATTTATCGCGGCAGAGTCTGGAACGGATTAACCGCGATAAACAAGGGTTGACTGTAACTTATAAGCACCTGTAATGAGTGCTGTCATGGTTTGTTTATATTGCGTTTTATTTTGCTTGTTAAAGAGGTTTTATCTAAGGATTATTTCTGGTTACTGTATTATAGCTGCTTATCATCTTCTTCTACACCTATTTGTTATTTTAATTTACCTAGCTCTGTACTGTATCTTGTTAATTGCATTACTGTTTTTGACGGTAAAGGCAACAGCCCCCAGGTGCTTTAATTAGTCTATCTTCAGCACCAGGGGACTAACTAAGCCTTCCTCAGCCACTACAGTTTGCAATGGCATTAGTTTGCTTCTAAGTGCGTCTTTCTACACCATTGTGTGTGGAGGGGTTAGTTGGTAGTGTTTGGATGTTTGTTTGTTTTTTTACTACAACAACCTTAAATTTTGGCTAATTTAGGATTTTGAATTTTGAATACAAGACATTGGCTTAGTTTTTCCTTAATTCCTGTTTAGTTTTTTATTTTTGCTTTCTGCAATTTTGAGTTTCCTTAACATTTTAAATTTTTATTTCCTGCATTTTATTCTACTCATTTTTTGTAATATAAACCGTTTATTTTAGAATTTATTAATTACAGACTTGCTGTAAGTTAAGATTTGTTTTGATGAGTAATTATATTATTAAACTAATTCTATCAATTTCCATGCATTTTGATGTATCTATACAAATAAAAGGCAAAGCCCTCACTGACTGACTCATCACTTATTCTCCAACTTCCCGTGTAGGTAGAAGGCTGAAATTTGACAGGCTCATTCCTTACAGCTTACATACAAAAGTTGGGCAGGTTTCGAAATTCTACGCGTAACGGTCATAACTGGAACCTACTTAAGTAAATATATATGGCCACAGCCTGCAGCTCGGTCGATGTGTGAGACAATGTTACGTCCCTCATCGTCACACCACCCACGTAATTGAGTGCCCGCCAATATAAGGCCGTCCGTCGGCAGCAATCCAATAGACACGCTGCCGCTAAATATTTGCGGGTGAAGGACTGTGCTTATGCAAACGAAGATGAGATAGTCAGGGATAGACTAGTGTTTGGCACAAACTCAGCGAAAGTGCGAGAGAAACTTTTAAGTGACATCGCAAAATCGCACGAGATAGCACAAGCACAGCTGAGAACCTTCGATGCATGTACTCCGAGCGGCTCACGTGAACTGACTGTGAACGCAGTACGCAGAGAATAAGGAAGAGCTCCAAAGAGCGCTGAACAAAAAACGCATTACACAATTGAGAAGGCAGCAAAAGAATATGAAGCGAGTGACGCATACAAGCATATTCATAAGTGCAGCTACTGCGGAAACAAAGCAAGGTGTAAACCTTAAGTTTAAATTAAGTTCATAGACAGGCTGGCGTTTGTCATGCCTAAGACAAATACGATATTAGCGAGATACAAGTTTAAATGAGAAGATGCAGGATATAAACGAGACTTTTGATCACTTTGTAACGAAGTTAAAATTGCTGTAATGGAGTTAAAATTGCTGGTGAAGGACTGTGCTTATGCAAACGAAGATGAGATGGTCAGGGATAGAATAGTGTTTGGCACAAACTCAGCAAAACTGCGAGAGAAACTTTTAAGTGCCGGGTCTGAGCTAACATTAAATAAAGCCGTAGACATCGCAACATCGCACGAGATAGCACAAGTGCAGCTGAGAACTTTCGATGCATGTACTCCGAGCGGCTCACGTGAACTGACTTTGCAGGACTGGGAAAGGTAAACCCATGCATGCAGTGTGTGATGTCTGAGATAAGGAGGAAGACGAGCTGTTTATTGATGCAGTAAGAAAGGAACAACCCTCTGAATCTGAACACGCCTTTGTAGACATATCAATAGGAAAGCAAGGTGTAAAGCTTAAGTTTAAATTAAGTTCATAGACACGCTGCCGCTAAATATTCGCAGGCAAATCCACAACTTAATACAGGGAATACCTGTTAAACATCTTAGATTCACAAGTACCGATTTGGGTAGTGAACACTTCGATAAATGAAACCTGTTATCTTTACAACGGTTGACAAACACAGAATATAACTTGAACACAACACATACTCCAAATACGAACCTGATTGAAAGAAATAATGATAATCAAATCCTTGATGACAGCAACACTCATAACAGTGACAAAACAATTACATTGACAATCATGTTACGTTATTTTTAAAATGTTTCCTTTTCTTTTTCATAACTTCTTTAACACACTACTTCTCCGCTGCGAAGCGTGGGTATTTTGCTAGTGTTATATAAAAAAGGTGTTCATCTTTGGGGCCAGTGAAAATTTCAAAAACATTTCAGCGTACAGATCATTAGGTATTTGCATTATACTAAAATTTGCCTTATTAAGGGGTATTCAGAACAGACTAGCCTCATGAAGTGGGAGAACCACGTAATTTACTAAATTAATTAAAATTTAAAGTTTCACTTTAAGCCATTTGTTTGCTCTTATATCGTAATACTCATGACTACTTTACTACCTTTAGGAGGATCAAAATAAAGGGAACGCAAGATATGGAGTTACTGGTGATACACCCGTGTGCCTTGAGGACAGCTTAAAGGCACTGGTGGTGGTAATTCAACACCGATCCACAAGTAATGGTGTATACCAACGCCTCTTTTCTTCTACCTTCTAACCAACTATCGATGACATCAATTGCGGTGTTTGTCCTCCTGGAACCACCTCCTTTTTTTGTCCTTAGGGGCTTTAAATTTTGCTGAAAAACCGCAATTTGCATTTATAATATACTGGGTCACGGTTTCAGCTTAAATTTTTTTGATTTTTCAATCTCTTTTTACACTAGAAACTATAAATGTACTGGGTTCTTTTTTTTGTACCATAGCCAAGAAGTCACCAACCCTGATGAAGAAATCTAACCCCAGCTTGGTCTTACAAACTTGCACATTTTTAACACTAGAATCCCTACGAAAAGCCAAAGCATACGAAAAATGCTGGGCCACCTTAAATTCCTTTGTACCTCTTCATCAGCATCTTTGTTTTGCAAATGTGTCAGTCAGAACAAGCAGCAAGCAGTCTGCTATCCCATCCTCTCACCGATGCAGCTGAAGTGAGACACAAAATTCTCAAGGCTCAAGTCTGTTTCTCTGGATGTGAGGTGCCTTGAGTTATATAGGGTAAACTAGCAAAATACCCGCGCTTCGCAGCGGAGAAGTAGTGTGTTAAAGAAGCAATGAAAAAGAAAAGGAAACATTTTGAAAATAACGTAACATGATTGTCAATGTAATTGTTTGGTCACTGTTGTGAGTGATGAGTGTTGCTGTCATATATATATATATATATATATA
>JANRMT010047489.1:23444-33491 GCA_026402145.1 Polypterus bichir lapradei
ATATATATATATATATGACAGCAACACTCATCACTCACAACAGTGACAAAACAATTACATTGACAATCATGTTACGTTATTTTCAAAATGTTTCCTTTTCTTTTTCATTGCTTCTTTAACACACTACTTCTCCACTGCGAAGCGCGGGTATTTTGCTATAATTGATAAAATGTTGACGTGAAATGTATGTATGAAGGCTGAAGTTCAACTATCAAATGAATACTTTCACAAAAGGTTTAACAAAACAAGAATATAAACAAAAGAAAAAGAAATCATTCAATTTCAATTCAATTCACATGTTACCATCAATGATTAAAAACCCAAGTCCAAATATCAATTGATGGAAAGTCTAAGTGTGGCTGGTGCAGAGGTAAGAACTGCTGCCTTATATTCAAGAAGTTGTAGGTTCGAGTCTGAGCTCTTTCGATTTTGTGGAGTGAGCTGCTATTATTATTACTACAATAAAATAACATACATTTCATTTCAGTCTGTTTAACACCCAGTGTAAATTTTGGTTACTTCCATTTTTTTTATTTAATTCAGTTTTATTCTGGCAGTGACGTTCACTTGGTACAACAAACTTGCCTCTCCCTCTCTTAGTTGATGCTGTTTATCTCCATTCTTTTCACAAGAGCAGCGATGACCACAGTTGGAGCTGTGTTTGATGCCTGCTCAGAACTATTTTTTGTACTAGCAATCAAAGATACAATGCCCTCTGATCACTATCAGACTGATCATGCAGCATTTGTGATTTGACAACAAAGATACCCGTGCTGAATGTGTGAAAAACAACAGATCTGCTGCAATCTCAGACATCTGGCAACATTCTTTTGAGAACTGTGTTTTGAATTACAACCCAGGGCAACATATTACTGTTGATGAGCAACTGTTTCAAACCAAGGCCCATTGTCCTTTCTTGCAATACATCTCAACCAAGCCAGACAAATTTGACATAAAGTTTTGGATTGCAGCAGATTTGGAGTCAAAGTACAATGCCACTCCTTATTTAGAAAAAGATCCCAGTCATCCCACAGGAGAAAGACCGTGGTCAAAAAGCTTATGGAGCTGTTTCTGGACAAAGGCAGAACTGTAACAAGAGACAACTTCTTCACATCGGCTTTCACTGGCTAATTGACTGCTGCACCATAAATAAAATGGGACTGGAATTTCCACCTGCAGCTAAAGTTACTTTAGTACGCTAGCAATTCTCAATGCTAGTGTTTAGATCTGGCAGTGCCATGCTGATGGTGTATGCAGCTGAAAAGAAGTCTGTCTGCATTCTCAGTACCATGCACCATAAGGCAGAGTACAGGCAGGAACAAAAAACAAAAACATCGCTTTACAAATAATTACTTTTTCATGCATGGATGTGTGCATACACAAGAGGGGTAGAGATAGATTTAATCTCATTCAAGTGGTTACTGGAATATAAAATAAACACTTTTGCAAAGGTATAACAAAACAAGTGTGCTTTTATTCAAGGATAAAACTCAGTAACAAAAAATTCAAGTGACAACAAGATACCAAGAAGACATGATTCACCAGCGTTTGTATGTCTGATTATATCCCTTTAGCGATATTTTTTGCAGTTAGTAAAAACTTATACCTGGTGTTTTACACTGAAATCAAAAATTTTTTTTATTATATTACAGTAATAATGATAATGATAATAATACTAATAGCAGCTCATTACACAAAATGAAAAACAGCCGGACTCGAATCTGCCCTCTTTTGGTTATAAAGCAGCAGTTCTTACCCCTGCACCATCCAAGAAGATGTGTCAACTTTCTGTCGATTGACATTTGAGCTTGGGTTTTAAGTCACTGAAAGCAACAAGTAAATTGAATGATTTTTTTCTTTGGTTATATTCTTGAATAAAAGGGCAAGTGTTTATTTGATATTTGGACTAAAGTCTTCACATATTGTACACTTTACGTCATTATTACTATAAAATTGAAAAACTTTGTTTTAGTTATGTGTTCAGCATTTCTTGCCTCACATTTCCTGTCATTCAACATTTACCCAGATCGTTTTTGACACAGAACACAAATGAAATGCATGTATTCAAAATAACGATATATTATTTACTCCAGGCACTTCACACCTAGATAAACAGACTTGAGCTGGGAGAACTTCAGCTGCATTGATGAGGGATGGGATAGCAGGCTGCTTGCTGCTTGTGCTGTTTAACACAAGTTGCAAAAACAAAGACGCTGATAAAGAGGTACAAAGGAATTTAAGGTGGCCCGGCATTACGACTTTTTTCGTAGGCTTCAGGGATTCTAGTGTCAAGAAGCTACCCCCAATCAGCAAGATGTAGTTTGGTGATTCTGGAGGAAGAAAGAACAGGAACAGTAGACACTACTGGCATTAGACCCAGAATTTTCTAACTACTCTGAAAGTAAGAGGGGATTTTCACTTGTGGGGCTCCAACACTGCACCATGCATTGGTGTCTATTTTCACACACACATAAAAAGTAATGCATGCAATTGTTATGAGCCTGCTTCATAAAAAAAAGTCACCTGTAAGAATGAAAAAAGATACTTGTATAGTACTGATACTGAAGCCTTTAATCAACCTAAATTATAAGTTTAATAAAAATGGTAAATAGTGTTAAACCAGTACACAAATAAATATTTTTTTCTAATACATTTAAAATAGAACGGACCTGGAAAAAGCCTGTGTAGGAGAGCGAACATTTGTTGGAGCTGCAAAACTAAACCAGATTTCTTTCATTGTAAGCTTCATGCTGCTAGAGTCTGGGGGAGGAGGCAAAAGTGGTAAATCCTTCTTCAAGTCATCAGATTCAACTCCTTCATCCTTTAAAAAAAAAAAAATAATAATAAACAAGTATTCTGCAATTTTTTGCAAATTTGTAAAATTTTATTTTTTAATTTGTTTTATAGATTTATAATATATGATCTTAAGTGTAGTAATGCAAAAGAAAATAATCTTCCCTCCTTGTCAAGAGTGCTTCACAGAGGGAATTTTAGGTCACTTTTAAATTTTCTAGCATCACTTTCACACTATAATATTTCAAAATTTTGGCTATAATGAAATATTTATAAAGCAATGATGCTGTACGTGTTAAACATAATAGAATGTAACACAGTTTCTGATTTAATGTCAAATATAAGCACATATATAAAAATAAAATTTCTTAAATGATGAAAATTTTATATTTTATATTATAGTATTAAATATTTAAGATTGATTCTTTTAAAGTCAATCAAGCCTAGCAGTGTTAATTATTATCGCCACCATTTGACTTATCTAATGTGACATACAAGATCAGAATATATTATAAGTGTAAATTAATTCACTGTGGCACTTGTGCACTGCCTACTGCAAAAAATTGTCTACTGATATTCTTTTTTCCCTTAGATGCTCTGTGTGCATTGGTGAGACTTAGCAGAATGCACAGGCAGTTCAATATTTAGCAGTAGAGTGTACATACAGTAGATATTAACATTTCTTTGTTTTTCCTTTAAAACAGTAAAATGGCTTTTTCATGAAAACAGGTGGAAAAAGGTAAGGAATACACTTATCCCAGAACATGAAATCTTTTCCTTCCAGATTGGGAAAGCAAGGCTCGGCTCTGTCAATCGTGCTTGTGTAGCCATGCACGCATCTATGAGTGTGGGGGTCATTTAAATAACTCTACAGGTAAAGGTACTCGTTGAATTCCTCTCTTACTGGCACTGGAATGTGGCATAAGATAGGTGTTCTTTAAAACTAGGAGGGGATTCTTTAAATTGCGCTTGATTTTTATGTATTGCTAGGAATGAGACAATTAAATGTGGAAACCACCTAAATACACAGAAACCAATTATGGAATGACAAGGTTCAAGTTATACACTTTTAATTTTATCCTTTTAATGAAAAGGTATGACTCACCTTTGATTGTTTAGTTCATTAAATTTCTTTGGTCTAGACTAGAGACTATGTATGGATATTAAAACCGGTTCTCACCTCGTTTAGGTTAATTGGTGACACAGGAGGAAAAAGAGAACTGACTTGGTTGAAACGTGGACAGATCTATTTATTCGACCTTTAAAGCCTGTCCCTGTTTTTTTTAAGAGGTTTAACGGATGTTACCAAACTTTTTTGGAAGCTTTGGTGCACTTACTATCAATTTCGTTTTCTAAGATATACTTGATTTAGAGGATGGAGGAGAAGCCAAATAAAATATTTCTGAATGTAGCTTCATTAGGTACTCTT
The DNA here is from genome assembly GCA_026402145.1 of Polypterus bichir lapradei. NCBI lineage: Eukaryota > Metazoa > Chordata > Cladistia > Polypteriformes > Polypteridae > Polypterus > Polypterus bichir. The sequence continues at coordinate 27,667 of JANRMT010047489.1, forward strand.
TTGCATTTGTTGCTAAATTAAGATTTTTATTATTATTATTTTTGAATTAAAGTATTTTTGGAAGTTACTTTTTCTGGAGTGCTGTCCCCACATTGAGCTCACCTGTCATGCTGGTATCAACTACAAGTGAGCTGAGATTTTTTGCCTGGCTTGAGACATCCATCTATTTACTCTCCTGTTCATTACAACTTTACCAGGAGCCATACGAACCCTAGAAGCACTGCACATAAGGCTAGAATGAATTCTCACATTTCTGCATAATCAGAGTACAATTACATCAGTGCTAATGACCATCTTTTTCAATGCTATCATTAGGTTCTGACCTGTTGCGAGTCACAAAGACTAATCTAAAATCCTTAGGGCAAGAGGAATTTTCATGCACTGCCTCTTAGTTATTGAATGCCTCCCCACCATCAAAGAATACTGCTAAGTTTATAAACATTGTTATAAAAACTTATTAAAATTTACAAGATTATCATGATAGACTAAGAAATTAGAAAGCTAAAGAGACCTAACATAACTAAAGTTAAAAACTAAACCTAAAAAAAGTTATAAGTAGACAGAGTAAAGTATATAACACATCAGAATGGGGAACGAAACACAAATTCAAGTTTCTAATGTTCTATCACTCCATACTAATAGTGTCTTGTTCTTTTCTCACCTGTTCTTCAGATTCAGAATTGCCATTAGCATCTATTGAAGGACTCCCTCCTTCTTGTGGAAGGTTGTCCTCTGACACATCAGTGCTGTAGCCACTTCCAGAATGAGAGGCAGAAGACCCATTTGATTTTAACATGCCATTTTTTTCTGTGCCATCCGTTTTGCCCATTACACCAAAAGCACTATACAAAATTGCCCCTGATTGTCTTCCTCCTAAAGGAAAAGGATGTGACAGTGTTGAAACATACAAAAAGGGATTGAAAAGGGGACATTTGCTTGATTACATTTACTAATTTACCTTTTACTGTCAAGTTTTCAATACCACACTCAAACATAATCCATCCCCATTTCTCCAAACTGATAGTTGTTCGACTTAAATCAGCATTTCCCTGAATATCAGTCTCATCCACAAAGCAAAATTCATCCAGTTCCTCAAGAGTAAAAAGCACTTTTGACTTCTCAAAAGGTATTGCAGTGATTGCACTTGTTCCAATATCTTCAAAAACAAGAAAACAAAACTTACACAATATAGAATTTTGAAGATGATCAAAAGCAGATGAATGTTGAAATTCAAAGGTCTACATTTTTTTAGATTTACAGTCTACTGATTTTGCTTTTAATATTGTTTGAGATATATTAATTTATATCAGGCACAAATACTGGGATTTTCTTAAACTCCACTAAGTGCACTTGTTTAAGGTTGGTAGTAGCTGCCATAAGAAGCAGTCTTTTAAAATCCACAGATTATATAAATGTGTAAAAAAAAAAAAAAAAAAAAAAAAAAACCCAAATACCTGATGTGTCAAGACCCCTTAGCTGTCCATGAATACGATGTATATTAAGTTTGGCAGCAATCTCCTTTCCTTTCTCAATCCCTGCATTGGATCTCAAAGAACCAGAGGACTGGGGCTGCATTTTAGTAGCAGCTGCATATTTTTCAAATGTAACAGAAGTTCTTCCATGTTCTGCAGTATTTGGTCCTTCTTCTACAACACCCCTGAAATGAAAAAATGTAAAATTATTTATTAAGAAACCTTAATGTTAGGTACATGGAATTTGAAAATATCAACAGAAACATATAACATAAAGGCAACAGAAATAAACCAGACCAAGAAAGTCATTGGATGAATAATTAATTTATAATAAAATCTGGTAGTGCTGGTTTTCACTGACATAAGTTGTTTGCCAAATGGAAGAAAAGTGAAAATAGCATGGCTAAGATAAAAGTCAGAAAATACTTATATCTGCAATGTAGAGGTGCCACAATGACTTTAAAAGCAGTGCAAACCATGGTCTGAGGCTGTTTCCTGACATTTTCAGACATTCTGTCATACCAAACATTGGTCACATTTTTGCTAGAATTGGAGGGACAACCTTCTTCAATTACAGATCTGTAAAAAAATGTGCATTGCTTCCAGTGACATGCCATATCATGGTGCACAGGAATTTAAATATTGTGCACTATTTATAACACCTGGACATTAATGAGTACAAGAAGGTTATTTATTTGTCTCCAGTTCTTTGATAGTATTAACATTTAATTTCAGAATATTTAGACTACACCATTTAACCAATACTCCTAACACATTTTGGTATGTAAACTCATTTTAACTTGTAATTTTACATAAAAAATACAAATATTCTTTGTATGTTGCAGAAACTCTAAGAGCATGTAGCCAATGATAAGACCAACTTACTTTTATGTATTATGAAAAAGAAAAGGAAACATTTTAAAAATAACATAACATGATTGTCAATGTAATTGTTTTGTCACTGTTATGAGTGTTGCTGTCATCAAGGATTTGATTATCATTATTTCTTTCAATGAGGTTCGTATCTGGAGGACGTAATGTGTTCAAGTTATATTCCATGTTTGTCAACCGTTGTAAAGATTACAGGTTTTATTTATTGAAGTGTTCACTGCCCAAATCAGTACTCGTGAATCTTAGATGTTTAACAGGCATTCCCAGTATTAACGTGTGGATTTGCCTGCGAATATTTAGCAGTAGCGTGTCTATGAACTTGTGGAATTGCCTACGAGTATTTAGCAGCAGCGTCTTTATTAACTTGTGGATCTGCCTGCAAGTATTTAGCGGCAGCATCTCTATGAACTTGTGGATTTTTCTGTATTTGGCAGCAGTGTCACAAATTTGTTTCTGTCTAGCTGCATCAGAAAATGTACCACGACGTCTGACACACCTCCTTTTTACTGCTTTATCACAGCCTGGATTGCTGCTGTCACAATCGGTTTGAGTTTCATGGTTTGTTTCAATTACATTAGTATTTGCAGGACTTGTTGTGTTGAAGTGACATTCAGCATCTGTCAAGCGTTGTAAGCATACAACCGGTTTCATCAATAACTTCGCATCCAGCTTTTGAGAGTTGAAACATTCATAAACATCAAAGTGTCCACTACTCAAATCGTTACCTGTGAATCTAAGATATTGGCGGTTCTCCAAAGGTGTAAAATATTTGGCCATTTCGGTACACTTGAAAGTGACAACCAAACAATTCAGTGGCAGCCATCAACACACATGCAGAACCATAGGTGAAGGGCTTAAGCATTTCACTCTTATAGTGCTCCTGTGTAGTATAATTATCTCCTGTACCGTCATCAGTCCACACCTTGAACCTGTCCCAGTCATTCAATACATAAGACACAATGTTCCTCCAGATATCAAGAGTGAGCCTGATATGGCCGTGCAGTATGTATCACAAAGAATGGAAAAGGCAGGCAGCATCTCCAGGCATGGAAACCACTCGGTAAGTGACAGTTCTTTGATTGATGGTGATCACCTCGATAGATATGTTAATGGGGGCACGGTTGGAACGGTAAAGGAAATGGGTACCTGAACAGTAAATTAAGTCTAAAATACCTACACAATAACTATAATCGTAATAAACGAACAATAAAACAGCGGAGAAGCCGTAGATTAAATAAAAAGGCTACAGTTATCAGCAGGAAGACATGAATACCATGGCGAAGCAAGGAAGGGAATGAAGAGACCAGAGCGACGGACGGCCTTATATGGGCAGGCAGCAAATTACGTGGGAGGCGTGGGGATGCGGGACGCAATATAGGCAGGCAGCCAACTACGTGGGAGGCGTGGGGATGGGGGACGCAATATAGGCAAGCAGCCAACTACATGGGAGGCGTAGGGATGGGGGATGCAATATAGGCAGGCAGCCAACTACGTGGTAGTTGTGGGGATGGGGGACACAATGGCGCCTTACACAGCGACTGAGCTGCAGGCTATGGACGTATATATGTACGTAAGTAGGATTCAGTTATGACTGTTACGTGTAGAATTTCGAAATGAAACCTGCTTAACTTTTGTAAGTAACCTGTAAGGAATGAGCCTGCCAAATTTCAGCCTTCTACCTACACGGTAAGTGGGAGAATTAGTGATGAGTGAGTCAGTGAGGGTTTTGCCTTTTATTAGTATAGATAAATCAATTATAACATGTGAGGGAAAAAGCTTTTACCTGTTCATGCGAACTTGAGTAGCTATCCTATCAAAACATAATGCAACCAAGGAAACATGGGTCACATTTTTGCTAGAATTGGAGGGACAACCTTCTTCAACCGAAGCTTGCAGCAGGCAGAGATTCATCTGTAAAAAAACAAAGATTTACTTACTGAACTATAATAATACAGCATTAAGCATAATAATAAGAGAGCACATAATATACAATAAATGTAATTCCATAAAGGAATAAAAAAAATTGTTCAGGGCACCTCCTGTATAACCATAATAGATTACTCACAACTACCTGAAACCAAAAATAATGAAATGATTTAAATACTGAAACAGTATATGTTGCAGATTTACTCCTTCATTTCTGGTCATTGTCTTGTACATCACCAAACTTCTGTTAAGCTTCAGGTGATGGACTGCTACCATGACATTCTCCTCCAAAATATCTTGATAAACTTTTAAACTCATTGCTCCTTCAATGGCAATAAGCCTTTTAAGCAAGCCCAAACAATGACAATCACTTCACCATGTGAGTACTGGTATGCTGTGTGTTCCACCCTATATATACAGCATTGTGCAACTTTGCCAAAGAGTTTGATTTTTGTTTCATTTGTGCACAGTGCAGAACAACAATGTGGTCTTTAGAAAAAATGAAATAGCAATGTAGTAATGTTTCTATTGGACAGAAGTCTTTTCCTCCACAGTATTTTTCAATGAACACTGCTTTTGATCACAGTTATCTTTTTTTATACACAATCATACAATAGAATTTGTATACTTCAAGAAATTTCTGCAGGTTATTTGCTGTTATCGCAGGGATCTTTACACCTCCGGATGTACTGCATGCTACAAACTTGCTGTGATTGTTGCAGGATGTCCACTCTTAAGAGAGTTAAGCAATAGTACTGAACCTCCTCAGTTTGCAGACAGTTTAAAAATAACGTGCCTTAGTGTGGATTGGTTAATGCCCAGGCCTTAAGAAATTATTTTCCTGTCTTTTCCACCCTTGTACAGGAATACAATTTTTCTTTTAAGTCCCTCCAATGCTTCTTTTTAGCAGGATGTGATTTACATGAACACATATTATTTGAGAATTACAGACTCTTACTGTAACCAATCTTGTGTGCTTTTTTATTAAATATTAAATTAAATAAATTTCAGTAAGCATCTTCAATACTTATTCCCTGTGTTACTCCACTTTATTACACATAACCTAATTTATGGACTTACTTGTTTTGTTTTCTTTGCATGTGTGGATTACTTGGGATGTTACCAACTTCTGGTAAAAATTTCATGTCAATAGCCCCATTAGAAATATATTTACTGAGCAAAACATTAACGCTTATTTTCCGCACTATATATACATACATAAATAAATAAATAATTCTGCAGTATATGATGAAAAAAGCCAGGTAATGATACAAAGTTAAATATTTTAAAATTGAAACTAGTGAATAAATCAGTATGAAATAATACTTACTCTGTTTCATTTGAGTACTCAACCAATCATGTGTTCATCCCTTAAATGGCTAATTTTATTTTTACATACAATGGTGTGAAAAACTATTTGCCCCCTTCCTGATTTCTTATTCTTTTGCATGTTTGTCACACACAATGTTTCTGATCATCAAACACATGCAACCATTAGTCAAATATAACACAAGTAAACACAAAATGCAGTTTTTA
>JANRMT010047548.1:0-16051 GCA_026402145.1 Polypterus bichir lapradei
CCGAAATAAGTACGTACATTGGTTTCGGTTAGCGCAGGGAAGCTGCCTACCAAATTTCGTGAAGATGGGGCCATGAATAAGAAAGTTCAATATGGCGGACGTTGTTGATCGTTATGACCGTTACGCGTAGAATTTCGAAATGAAACCTGCTTAACTTTTGTAAGTAACCTGTAAGGAATGGGCCTACCAAATTTCAGCCTTCTACCTACACGGGAAGTTGGAGAATTAGTGACGTTTGGAAAATTCAATATGGCGGCCAACAGTGGCGTCATACCATCGAAATAAGTACGTACATCGGTTTCGGTTAGCGCAGGGAAGTCACCTACCAAATTTCGTGAAGATGGGGTCAGCCTTCTACCTACACGGGAAGTTTGAAAATTGGTGATGTTGGAAAGTTCAATATGGCGGCCGACAGTGGCATCATACCATCGAAATAAGTACATACATCGGTTTCGGTTAGTGCAGGGAAACCGCCTACCAAATTTCGTGAAGATGGGGCCATAAATGAGAAAGTTCAACATGGCGGACGTTGTCGACCGTTATCGACCGTTATGACCGTTACGTGTAGAATTTCGAAATGAAACCTGCTTAACTTTTGTAAGTAAGCTGTAAGGAATGAGCCTGCCAAATTTCAGCCTTCTACCTACATGGGAAGTTGGAGAATTAGTGATGAGTCAGTCAGTCAGTCAGTCAGTCAGTCAATCAGTCAGTCAGTCAGTCAGTCAGTCAGTCAGTGAGTGAGTGAGGGCTTTGCCTTTTATTATTATAGATTTATCTTCACTTTGATATTCTTTATAAATCTTTCACTGTCACTTTCACAATTTTCTTTCCGCTAAAATCCTGAAAGAACAGGATTGATGGTTGACTATGTTAAGCAAAACTTATCTTTAGATACATATTACCATTTACAGCTGTTTCTCTTATGTGTTCACCATTTAAAGGTCATCAGTCCATTTAAATATGCTTAATCCAATCTTAGAATCACAAAGTGCAAGAGTCTGTCCTGGCAACTGTGGAAACAAAATGGGAGCCTGCAGAATTCCACACAGTGACTGTTATGGGATAGGATACAGGGTCAGTCTGCTGCGCTTTTTAAAAATTATTAAAATACTTCTGAACAGTTTTGAAAAGCACAAGCTTTTCTGCGCAACATCTCTTTTTATTTCCTATTCATATAGTTTCAAACTATTGTTGAGATTTGAAAATCTTCCCATTAGTGAAAAAATTATTAGTTATTATTTATGTAAAATATACTATTAAGCATCTTTGTTTCTTTCTAGTACACTGACATTGAAAAACATATTTTAAAGACACAATTGGCATCCACCTTACTTATTCCCTTTGTAATTTTAAACATTCAGTTGTGTCACCTTTTAATCTGGTTGAGATTAAAATTTTCAACAGGTTTTTCTTATAGGTTTTTCTACCACATGGTTATGTCTATCTTGTGTTTTTCTTTCTCTTTCCAGTAATCAACCCTAAAGGTTGGTTGTCACAGTGGTTCTACAGTCCTCTCTTTTCTCTGATTTCTGTTTCATTACCTGATATATAGTACAGCCGATGACTATGATTTGTTGGATGATATACTGCCTGCCTCCATGGTTCCTATGGAGGTTCTACCATCTCCTACCTCTTTGATGATTATGTGTAGCAGTCCAGCGTGCCTGTTACTGTGTCCAATCAGATTTTACCAGATGTTCCCATAATTTTCATTAGTTTTCATTTATTTCTGCCCCAATTCACAGAGGATATATTCTTCTCTTCTCCCTTGTTAACACAGTCTGCAGTTCATTCAGAAGTGTAACTTAGGATTTCTTGTGCCTACATAGGTGAATTCCATCATATTTTGGATTTCTTCTTCTCCCAATCTAAACTCCTTTCAAAGCTTGCAACTTGGGCTACTCATTACAACTGTTGTTTTCTGGCAGTTTATTTTCACGTTGTATTCAATGTTGTATTTCTTTTACCATTCTCTCTTCCTTTTAAGCTCATCCTCTTTGGATGTCAACTCAGCAGTTCTGGATGCAAACTTGTGTCACTTTTCCTTCTTTGCACTTTTATCCTTCCTCTATCTTTTTCTTGCAATGTCCTTAATTGTATGTTGAATGTGTGTATTAAACTTAACTTCTAAAAAGAAGCACTTTTTCCATACCCCTTTTCCATTCCCTATTGATTTATGACTGACAAACTGTATATGGGTTATTTTTCGATCCTTATATTTAATTCCATTATTTTTTAGCATTCTAAACATTGTGTTCACAAGCTTTCTGCAAATCTACAGTATAAATGCTTTGTATATTATTACAGTTTCATTGTATACTAATATAATTTAATTTCATTGTATATGAGCATACATTCCACCCCATTTTATATTATGTTACAAAAAAATTTCATTCATATTTTTGATGTGTCGAATATTAAGCTGTTATTTGGAATTATTGCAATAATGTTTCTTTTGTAATCTTCAAAATCTACCCTTTAATAATTTGTGGAAAAAAATGTTTAGTTGAAACAACATATCATTTTCCCGCTAGTTTATAGAAAGTTAGGGGATGCTTTCAGTTAAGTAAGGTGAGACAATGTAGTGTCAGAATAAACAGGTGTTACTCTGAATAATGCTCTAAAGATCTAAATCATGAAAAATAAGCAAAACTGCTTCCTAATATGACTTGAGTGTAAGGCATTCCCAGCAAATATGAACTAAATAGAAGGTTCTTGATGACTTGATAAAAGAAATCTTTGCATAAACTGTTGAAACTGTACCTTGTTGACAGTAGAGTTCCATTCTCTATTAGTGATTCTAATTGAAGTTTCGTTCCTAGCTTTGCCTTTATTCATCTATGAGTGATCAAATATTGGTAAAGTCTAAAGAAATGTCTTATATTTTTGTTGGTACTAAACAGTATAGTTTCAACTAGGTAAAAACTTTAACAAGTTGGGGAGGCTTCTTCTAAAAATATTTCTGATATTCACAGCCTAAAAGAAATTTTGTACCATTCCAAAGCTCTGTAAATGTCAAGATACAAACTTGCATTAATTAAATCCACAGATTATTGAAATATGACTGCCACCCATGGAAATAACTGACAATTGCATCTTCTATGCTGGTGATTTTGAGTGAGTGATGAACCACTAAGGTTACTGGTTATTTGGCAATTAGTAATGGTAAGGGCAGAGAGCAAAGCATAGGCCTATAGAAAACAGCTTGAGCAGAATTTTGTATCCATGACTAGCCAGGCAGGTACAGTTTTGTTGCCTTCTTCTATAGACTCAATAGCACTATCATTCGTTTCTATGTATATTTTGTCTGTTTGGGAGGTTTTGCACACATTTCTGGCATTATTTTCATGTTTTGCTTTAAAATGTGAAACATCATTTTTGTTGCCATTTTGAATTTTTGTGTTTATAAAACCTTTTGGAAATGGTCTCATAACCAAGTCCATCATCCTGGTGACATCACTGGATGTTTAGTCCAAATATGCCTGTGATCGCACACAGCCTTTATCCCTTGGTGAATGCAAAATCTCACAATCTTCAGTGTGATAGTGATTTCAAGTAGGCCCTAGCAGTAGGTGTTTGTATTCTGGTTACAATGTCTTTTCTGAGTCAGACTTCTGATTTTATCTTCCTCTTAAAATAAACTTTACTCATTCTTGTTTGACTCCTCTAATATTTTGACTGTTGCTTATCTTTTGACAATTTCTCATATCTCAATAATCTCCTGATTTTTGATGCCAACGATAATTCTTTGGCACCCTGTATGTTCATAGCAGTCTCAAAATGTGCATTTTGCAACCCAGTAGTAAAAGTGGAAATTTTATAGTGCCACATCCTACTGTTCTAGGTTTTTGCAAAATTGTGATTTTTTTTATGTTCCAAATAAATTGTACTGTTGATATTTTTTTTAGAAAAATAATTTGTTGCTATAATTTGTTCAGAAATACACAGAAAGAGATATTATAACTTTGGATGGCTATTCTTATTAACAATGCAAAACTTTCTCACCTAATGAGAAATGAAATGATGGCCCTCTATAGCATCTTTTCAATATTCTTCAGTAAGCTGGAAAAATTAAATTCTAGAGGGTTTTTTTTTGTTTTTGCAGCAATAGCTCCTAAATACTGCTGTGACACATTTAAAGGAAACTACCGGAAATGTTGTGTCTGCACTATGCCAGATTTAATCTAGTCTTCATCTTCCTTGTGGATTAAATTTTCAAAAGCTAACTTGCCTGCCTGATTTATGCTACACTCTCACATTATCAGACACTTTAACAAATCCAATATTGCTTCTGTATGGTAGAAAAAACAAACATGTTCTTAGTCCAAAGAAATCTTGAGACGTTCTGCACAGCCCTTTAGTAGTAATTAAAGCATAGCTTTAAGAGGAAACAATGCAGATAAAACATTTCTACCAACTGTGACACATGGCTGGGGGTGGTACTCAGCCGGGATGCCCAGGAGGACCGGAGGAGGGCTTGCGCCTCCTCCAGACCATGAAGGGGCAACTGCCCTGGTGGCTTTGGGGACCACAGGTACAGAGCTTTGAAGCTCAGCCCTGTAGGGGCCCGCGGTCACTGCCAGGGGGCGCCCAGATGTGTTTGGAATCCTGGACCTCAGCATTTCTGCCACACCCGGAAGTGCTGGGGGGAAGAGGAACGGGGACACCCGGAGTGCTTCCAGTTGCACAGCTGGCACTTCCGCCACACTGGGGAGTGCTGGTGGAAGATTATCGAGGGGCACTTGGAGCACATCAGGGTGTGTATAAAAGAGGCCGCCTCCCTCCATTTGATGGCTGGAGTCGGGTGGAAGAGGATGAAGTCTTGGTGGAGAGGAGTGGAGGTGGCAAAGAAAGGCATTGAGAGAAAAGGCCTGGAATTTTGAGGGTGATTGGTGCAGTGGCACTGGGTTGTGTGTGTTCCACCTTTGTAAATAGTGTACAATAAACGTGTTGTAGTGCTTAACATCATGTCTAACTGTCTTGTCCGGACTGCTTACCACACAACGAACACAATGATTGATGTTAGCATGTCACCCATGGTGTATTAAAAAAAAAAACTAAATATGGTTTGTTTAGTAAATAATACATTCATTGGTTTGCACTGCTCTCTGCATTGGATGTCTATGTCACCCTTCTATTTACATACCTCTGTTCTTGTTGCATTCAGTTCTACCCTTCATTATGTTTGTGCCAGTCTTAAAACATTCAGATTTAAATTCTATCTAATGGCGATAGTCAGCTCACCTTCTTTTGGATCTTCTCTAAGCAAGACAACTAAACTGTATATACTCAGCAAAAAAAGAAACGTCCCCTGACTTTCAACTGTTTTTACTTTCAGTAGACTTAATGTGTAAATATTTGTATGAACACTAAAAGAGTCAACACCATAAGACATAAACTAAAAATGTTTCACAATGTGTCCCTGAATGAAGGGAGGCTCAAAATCAAAAGTACCAGTCAGTATCTGGTGTGGCCACCAGCTGCTTGAAGTACTGCAGTGCATCTCCTCCTCATGGACTGGACCAGATTTGTCAGTTCTTGCTGTGAGATGTTACCCCACTCTTCCACCAAGGCACCTGCAAGTTCCTGGACATTTCTGGGGGGAATGGCCCTAGCCCTCACCCTGCGATCCAACAGGTCCCAGACGTGCTCAATGGGATTGAGATCTGGGCTCTTCGCTGGCCATGGCAGAACACTGACATTGCTGTCATGCAGAAACCCACTCCTGTCTGGTCCAGCGAAGGTGGGTTTGTGCCCATAGGTGGCGTTGTTGCTGGTGATGTCTGGTAAGGACCTGCCTTACAACAGGCCTGCAAGCCCTCAGTCCAGCCTCTCTCAGCCTATTGTGGACAGTCTGAGCACTGATGGAGGGATTGTGTGTTCCTGGTGTGACTTGGGCAGTTGTTGTGGCCATCCTGTACCTGTCACGCAGGTGTGATATTCGGATGTACCGATCCTGTGCAGGTGTTGTTACACGTGGTCTTCCACTGCGAGGATGATCAGCTGTCCTTCCTGTCTCCCTGTAGCGCTGTCTTAGGCGTCTCACAGTGTGGACATGGCAATTTATTGCCCTAGCCACATCAGCAGTCCTCATGCCTCCCTGCAGCATGCCTAATGCACGTTCACGCAGATGAGCAGGGACCCTGGGCATCTTTCTTTGGGTGTTTTTCACAGTCGGTAGACAAGTCTCTTTAGTGTCCTGCGTTTTTAGAACTGTGACCTTAAATGCCTACTTTCTGTAAGCTGTTAAGGCCTTAACGACCATTCCACAAGTGCATGTTAATTAATTGATTATGGTTGATTGAACATGCATGGAAAACATTGTTTAAACAATTTACAATGAAGATCTGTAAAGTTATTTGGATTTTTAAAACATTATTGTTGAAATACACAGTCCTGAAAAAGGGACGTTTCTTTTTTTGCTGAGTATATATGGCTTTTAATGCATTTGGTGATTTTGCATCCCACCATGCCGTTACTAGTATTGTCTGTTCAAAATGGCACCCCAATACCGTATAAGCATGTGCCCTTCTGTCTTAAACGTTATACTATTTGTTACATTTATTATAATTATTATTTATTAGTACTGGTTAACCTTCTAATCTCTTCAGATTTACCTGGACTGGTAAATCTCACAGATTCCTGGGATTCACCTAAGTGGACAATGACGCAGATATCAATTCTGTCTCCAGCCAGAAGTTTATCATGTTAATAATGAAGTCCACTAAGTGTCCTAGTCCTGTCCGCAACCACTGACGTTATCAGAGCCTGACTGATTGACTGGCTAAAGCACCACTGATGTTCAGGAACTGGTTACAATTCTAACCTACTCTCGGGATTTGTGTCCATTGTGAGGGCATTTTTACATGCATACGTCTCATTTTTTGCCATTCATTTTGGGTTTAGTTTTTCCTAATTCGGATTGTGATTTTTCACATTTATTTTGAAGTTCTGATTTTTTTCACCTTCCTTATTTGGTTTATGTTTTTGTGTAATGGAGCTCTTTGTTGAGGAAATTAGTGTCGTGAACACATTTTTTTTTTATAGAAGCAAAAGAAAGCAATATTTTAGAGAAACAATCTTTGATAAAAAAATTATAGCAAAACAGCAATAATAGAAAGATAGCAATTTCAAGAAAAAGAAACACAGTTTTGTTTTTTCTTTGTAGAAGAGTTAGTTGAATTGCTGGGAACTGGTTGTATCACTAGTATTTTTGATTTTAAGTTTGGGTCTGCATATATAAAGAAGCCTTTGTTTTGATAGAAAAATTACAGACTTTGACCCAGCTTTATATTTTTGATTGACAAGTTTATTTCCCTGACATACTATCTAATCTCTGTCACTCAAAAATGAATACTGATCTAGCAGGTCTTCAAAAATAATTAATTATTATGAGCTTTTTCTTTCTCCTAGGTTATGACATCCAGCCATCTCTGCCTTTCTGACTTGTCAAGGTCAACATAAACTTTATTATCACACAATGGTAAATTCATTTAGGTCGTATGTGTTATAAGTAGTGACAACAAATAAATAATTAGACTAAGAAATAAAATATTCAAATAAGCTGTAGAATAAACTCCTCACTTACATGCATTATGTATGTACACATGTTTTGATCTAGTCCATTCTTTATAGTTACTGTTTAAAATTCTGTTTAATTGCTCAAAATTTTAATTGCCCAAGGCGAAAATGATTTTATATACAGTCATGGACAAAAGTTTTGAGAATGACACAAGTATTGGTTTTCACAAAGTTTGCTGCTTCAGTGTTTTTAGATATTTTTGTCAGATGTTTCTATGTTATACTGACGTATAATTACAAACATTTCATACGTTTCAACGGCTTTTATTAAAGATTACATTATGGTTATGCAAAGAGTCAGTATTTGCAGTGTTGGCCCTTCTTTTTCAAGACCTCTACAATTCGCACAGGCATGTTGTCCGTCAACTTCTGCGCCAAATGCTGACTGATGGCAGCCCATTCTTGCATAGTCAATGCTTGGAGTTTGTCAGAATTTGTGGGTTTTTCTTTGTTCACTCGCCTCTTGAGTATTGACCACAAGATCTGAATGGAATTAAGGTCTGGGGAGTTTCCTGGCCATGGACCCAAAATTTCGATGTTTTGTTTCCCGAGCCACTCAGTTATCACTTTTGCCTTATGGCACGGTGCTGGAAATCATGCTGGAAAAGGCCTTGTTCGTCACCAAACTGTTCTTGGATGGTTGGGAGCAGTTGCTCTCAGAGGATGTTTTGGTATCATTCTTTATTCATGGCTGTGTTCTTAGGCAAAATTGTGAGTGAACCCACTCCCTTGGCTGAGAAACAACCCCACACATGAATGGTCTCAGGATGCTTTACTGCTGGCATGACACAGGACTGATGGTGGCGCTCACCTTTTCTTCTCTGGACATTCTTTTTTCTGGATGCCTCAAATAATCGGAAAGGGGATTAATCAGAGAAAATGACTTTACCCCAGTCCTCAGCAGACCAATCCCTGTACCTTTTATAGAATACTAGCAAAATACCCGCGCTTCGCAGCGGCAAAGTACTGCATTAAAATTTTTATTAAGAAGAAAATTTAACCTTTTTAAACTGAGGGAAAATATGCCAATAATTATTTGTTAAGGATCTCTTTGTATACCACATTGTGAGTTCGGCCCTCCGGTTGTAACATGACCAAGCTGTGCGCTGAGCTTACTCTTGAGCATGCAACTTACAGTTGGCCATGTGAACAGTAATCTTGTCTCAAATCTCACAGCTTGGATTGCTGCTGTCATAATCAGTTTGAGGTTCATGGTTTGTTTCAATTACGACAGTATTTGCAGGACTTGTGTTGAAGTGACATTCGGCATCTGTCAAGCGTTGTAAGCTTACAACCGGTTTCATCGATAACTTCACATCCAGCTTTTGAGAGTTTAAACATTCATAAACATCAAAGTGTCCACTACTGAAATCGTCACCTGTGAATGTAAGATGTTTAAGAGGCATTGGCGGTTGTCGAAAGGTGTAATATATTTGACCATTTCGGTACACTTGAAAGCACCAACCGAACAATTCAGCGGCAGCCATCAACTCACATGCAAAACCATAGGTGAAGGGCTTAAGCATTTCACTCTTCTAGTGCTCCTGTGTAGTATAATTATCTCCTGTACCGTCATCAGTCCACACCTTGAAACTGTCCCAGTCATTCAATACATAAGACACAATGTTCTTCCGGATATCAAGAGTGAGCCTGATATGGCCGTGCAATATGTAACACAGAGAATGGAAAAGGTAGGTGCCATCTCCGGGCAAGGAAACCACTCGGTAAGTGACAGTTCTTTGATCGATGGTGATTACCTCGATAGACATGGTAATGGGGGTTGGAATGATGAAGGAAATGGGTACCTGAGTAACGTAAAGTAAGTGTAAAATACCTATACAATAACTATAATTGTAATAAACAAACAATAAAACAGCGGAGAAGCCGTGGATTAAACAAAAAGGCTGTAGTTATCAGCAGGGAGACGTGAATCCCGTGGCGAAGCAAGGAAGGGAATGTAGAGACTGGAGCGATGGACGGCCTTATATAGGCAGGCAGCCAACAACGTGGGAGGCGTTGGGATGGGGGACCCAACGCCGCCTCACATGGTGACCAAGCTGCAGGCTATGGACATATACATGTACGTAAGTAGGATTCAGTTAGTGTTGGGAACCCGTGTACCAAATTTCTTGAAGATGGGCCCATAAGTAACAAAGACTGTTGAAAAGTTCAATATGGCGGCCGACAGTGGCATCATACCACTGAAATAAGTACGTACATTGGTTTCGGTTAGTGCAGGGAAGCCGCCTACCAAATTTCGAGAAGATGGGGCCATAAATAAGAAAGTTCAACATGGCGGACGTTGTTGAACGTTATGACCGTTACGCGTAGAATTTCGAAATGAAACCTGCTTAACTTTTGTAAGTAAGCTGTAAGGAATGAGCCTGCCAAATTTCAGCCTTCTACCTATACGGGAAGTTGGAGAATTAGTGATGTTGGAAAATTCAATATGGTGGCTGACAGTGGCGTCATACCACCGAAATAAGTACGTACATTGGTTTTGGTTAGCTCAGGGAAGCCACCTACCAAATTTCGTGAAGATGGGGCCGTAAATAAGAAAGTTCAACATGGCGGACGTTGTTGACCGTTATGACCGTTATGCGTAGAATTTCGAAATGAAACCTGCTTAACTTTTGTAAGTAAGCTGTATGGAATGAGCCTGCCAAATTTCAGCCTTCTACCTATACGGGAAGTTGGAGAATTAGTGATGTTGGAAAATTCAATATGGCGGCTGACAGTGGCGTCATACCACCGAAATAAGTACGTACATTGGTTTCGGTTAGCGCAGGGAAGCTGCCTACCAAATTTCGTGAAGATGGGGCCATGAATAAGAAAGTTCAATATGGCGGACGTTGTTGATCGTTATGACCGTTACGCGTAGAATTTCGAAATGAAACCTGCTTAACTTTTGTAAGTAACCTGTAAGGAATGGGCCTACCAAATTTCAGCCTTCTACCTACACGGGAAGTTGGAGAATTAGTGACGTTTGGAAAATTCAATATGGCGGCCAACAGTGGCGTCATACCATCGAAATAAGTACGTACATCGGTTTCGGTTAGCGCAGGGAAGTCACCTACCAAATTTCGTGAAGATGGGGTCAGCCTTCTACCTACACGGGAAGTTTGAAAATTGGTGATGTTGGAAAGTTCAATATGGCGGCCGACAGTGGCATCATACCATCGAAATAAGTACATACATCGGTTTCGGTTAGTGCAGGGAAACCGCCTACCAAATTTCGTGAAGATGGGGCCATAAATGAGAAAGTTCAACATGGCGGACGTTGTCGACCGTTATCGACCGTTATGACCGTTACGTGTAGAATTTCGAAATGAAACCTGCTTAACTTTTGTAAGTAAGCTGTAAGGAATGAGCCTGCCAAATTTCAGCCTTCTACCTACATGGGAAGTTGGAGAATTAGTGATGAGTCAGTCAGTCAGTCAGTCAGTCAGTCAATCAGTCAGTCAGTCAGTCAGTCAGTCAGTCAGTGAGTGAGTGAGGGCTTTGCCTTTTATTATTATAGATTTATCTTCACTTTGATATTCTTTATAAATCTTTCACTGTCACTTTCACAATTTTCTTTCCGCTAAAATCCTGAAAGAACAGGATTGATGGTTGACTATGTTAAGCAAAACTTATCTTTAGATACATATTACCATTTACAGCTGTTTCTCTTATGTGTTCACCATTTAAAGGTCATCAGTCCATTTAAATATGCTTAATCCAATCTTAGAATCACAAAGTGCAAGAGTCTGTCCTGGCAACTGTGGAAACAAAATGGGAGCCTGCAGAATTCCACACAGTGACTGTTATGGGATAGGATACAGGGTCAGTCTGCTGCGCTTTTTAAAAATTATTAAAATACTTCTGAACAGTTTTGAAAAGCACAAGCTTTTCTGCGCAACATCTCTTTTTATTTCCTATTCATATAGTTTCAAACTATTGTTGAGATTTGAAAATCTTCCCATTAGTGAAAAAATTATTAGTTATTATTTATGTAAAATATACTATTAAGCATCTTTGTTTCTTTCTAGTACACTGACATTGAAAAACATATTTTAAAGACACAATTGGCATCCACCTTACTTATTCCCTTTGTAATTTTAAACATTCAGTTGTGTCACCTTTTAATCTGGTTGAGATTAAAATTTTCAACAGGTTTTTCTTATAGGTTTTTCTACCACATGGTTATGTCTATCTTGTGTTTTTCTTTCTCTTTCCAGTAATCAACCCTAAAGGTTGGTTGTCACAGTGGTTCTACAGTCCTCTCTTTTCTCTGATTTCTGTTTCATTACCTGATATATAGTACAGCCGATGACTATGATTTGTTGGATGATATACTGCCTGCCTCCATGGTTCCTATGGAGGTTCTACCATCTCCTACCTCTTTGATGATTATGTGTAGCAGTCCAGCGTGCCTGTTACTGTGTCCAATCAGATTTTACCAGATGTTCCCATAATTTTCATTAGTTTTCATTTATTTCTGCCCCAATTCACAGAGGATATATTCTTCTCTTCTCCCTTGTTAACACAGTCTGCAGTTCATTCAGAAGTGTAACTTAGGATTTCTTGTGCCTACATAGGTGAATTCCATCATATTTTGGATTTCTTCTTCTCCCAATCTAAACTCCTTTCAAAGCTTGCAACTTGGGCTACTCATTACAACTGTTGTTTTCTGGCAGTTTATTTTCACGTTGTATTCAATGTTGTATTTCTTTTACCATTCTCTCTTCCTTTTAAGCTCATCCTCTTTGGATGTCAACTCAGCAGTTCTGGATGCAAACTTGTGTCACTTTTCCTTCTTTGCACTTTTATCCTTCCTCTATCTTTTTCTTGCAATGTCCTTAATTGTATGTTGAATGTGTGTATTAAACTTAACTTCTAAAAAGAAGCACTTTTTCCATACCCCTTTTCCATTCCCTATTGATTTATGACTGACAAACTGTATATGGGTTATTTTTCGATCCTTATATTTAATTCCATTATTTTTTAGCATTCTAAACATTGTGTTCACAAGCTTTCTGCAAATCTACAGTATAAATGCTTTGTATATTATTACAGTTTCATTGTATACTAATATAATTTAATTTCATTGTATATGAGCATACATTCCACCCCATTTTATATTATGTTACAAAAAAATTTCATTCATATTTTTGATGTGTCGAATATTAAGCTGTTATTTGGAATTATTGCAATAATGTTTCTTTTGTAATCTTCAAAATCTACCCTTTAATAATTTGTGGAAAAAAATGTTTAGTTGAAACAACATATCATTTTCCCGCTAGTTTATAGAAAGTTAGGGGATGCTTTCAGTTAAGTAAGGTGAGACAATGTAGTGTCAGAATAAACAGGTGTTACTCTGAATAATGCTCTAAAGATCTAAATCATGAAAAATAAGCAAAACTGCTTCCTAATATGACTTGAGTGTAAGGCATTCCCAGCAAATATGAACTAAATAGAAGGTTCTTGATGACTTGATAAAAGAAATCTTTGCATAAACTGTTGAAACTGTACCTTGTTGACAGTAGAGTTCCATTCTCTATTAGTGATTCTAATTGAAGTTTCGTTCCTAGCTTTGCCTTTATTCATCTATGAGTGATCAAATATTGGTAAAGTCTAAAGAAATGTCTTATATTTTTGTTGGTACTAAACAGTATAGTTTCAACTAGGTAAAAACTTTAACAAGTTGGGGAGGCTTCTTCTAAAAATATTTCTGATATTCACAGCCTAAAAGAAATTTTGTACCATTCCAAAGCTCTGTAAATGTCAAGATACAAACTTGCATTAATTAAATCCACAGATTATTGAAATATGACTGCCACCCATGGAAATAACTGACAATTGCATCTTCTATGCTGGTGATTTTGAGTGAGTGATGAACCACTAAGGTTACTGGTTATTTGGCAATTAGTAATGGTAAGGGCAGAGAGCAAAGCATAGGCCTATAGAAAACAGCTTGAGCAGAATTTTGTATCCATGACTAGCCAGGCAGGTACAGTTTTGTTGCCTTCTTCTATAGACTCAATAGCACTATCATTCGTTTCTATGTATATTTTGTCTGTTTGGGAGGTTTTGCACACATTTCTGGCATTATTTTCATGTTTTGCTTTAAAATGTGAAACATCATTTTTGTTGCCATTTTGAATTTTTGTGTTTATAAAACCTTTTGGAAATGGTCTCATAACCAAGTCCATCATCCTGGTGACATCACTGGATGTTTAGTCCAAATATGCCTGTGATCGCACACAGCCTTTATCCCTTGGTGAATGCAAAATCTCACAATCTTCAGTGTGATAGTGATTTCAAGTAGGCCCTAGCAGTAGGTGTTTGTATTCTGGTTACAATGTCTTTTCTGAGTCAGACTTCTGATTTTATCTTCCTCTTAAAATAAACTTTACTCATTCTTGTTTGACTCCTCTAATATTTTGACTGTTGCTTATCTTTTGACAATTTCTCATATCTCAATAATCTCCTGATTTTTGATGCCAACGATAATTCTTTGGCACCCTGTATGTTCATAGCAGTCTCAAAATGTGCATTTTGCAACCCAGTAGTAAAAGTGGAAATTTTATAGTGCCACATCCTACTGTTCTAGGTTTTTGCAAAATTGTGATTTTTTTTATGTTCCAAATAAATTGTACTGTTGATATTTTTTTTAGAAAAATAATTTGTTGCTATAATTTGTTCAGAAATACACAGAAAGAGATATTATAACTTTGGATGGCTATTCTTATTAACAATGCAAAACTTTCTCACCTAATGAGAAATGAAATGATGGCCCTCTATAGCATCTTTTCAATATTCTTCAGTAAGCTGGAAAAATTAAATTCTAGAGGGTTTTTTTTTGTTTTTGCAGCAATAGCTCCTAAATACTGCTGTGACACATTTAAAGGAAACTACCGGAAATGTTGTGTCTGCACTATGCCAGATTTAATCTAGTCTTCATCTTCCTTGTGGATTAAATTTTCAAAAGCTAACTTGCCTGCCTGATTTATGCTACACTCTCACATTATCAGACACTTTAACAAATCCAATATTGCTTCTGTATGGTAGAAAAAACAAACATGTTCTTAGTCCAAAGAAATCTTGAGACGTTCTGCACAGCCCTTTAGTAGTAATTAAAGCATAGCTTTAAGAGGAAACAATGCAGATAAAACATTTCTACCAACTGTGACACATGGCTGGGGGTGGTACTCAGCCGGGATGCCCAGGAGGACCGGAGGAGGGCTTGCGCCTCCTCCAGACCATGAAGGGGCAACTGCCCTGGTGGCTTTGGGGACCACAGGTACAGAGCTTTGAAGCTCAGCCCTGTAGGGGCCCGCGGTCACTGCCAGGGGGCGCCCAGATGTGTTTGGAATCCTGGACCTCAGCATTTCTGCCACACCCGGAAGTGCTGGGGGGAAGAGGAACGGGGACACCCGGAGTGCTTCCAGTTGCACAGCTGGCACTTCCGCCACACTGGGGAGTGCTGGTGGAAGATTATCGAGGGGCACTTGGAGCACATCAGGGTGTGTATAAAAGAGGCCGCCTCCCTCCATTTGATGGCTGGAGTCGGGTGGAAGAGGATGAAGTCTTGGTGGAGAGGAGTGGAGGTGGCAAAGAAAGGCATTGAGAGAAAAGGCCTGGAATTTTGAGGGTGATTGGTGCAGTGGCACTGGGTTGTGTGTGTTCCACCTTTGTAAATAGTGTACAATAAACGTGTTGTAGTGCTTAACATCATGTCTAACTGTCTTGTCCGGACTGCTTACCACACAACGAACACAATGATTGATGTTAGCATGTCACCCATGGTGTATTAAAAAAAAAAACTAAATATGGTTTGTTTAGTAAATAATACATTCATTGGTTTGCACTGCTCTCTGCATTGGATGTCTATGTCACCCTTCTATTTACATACCTCTGTTCTTGTTGCATTCAGTTCTACCCTTCATTATGTTTGTGCCAGTCTTAAAACATTCAGATTTAAATTCTATCTAATGGCGATAGTCAGCTCACCTTCTTTTGGATCTTCTCTAAGCAAGACAACTAAACTGTATATACTCAGCAAAAAAAGAAACGTCCCCTGACTTTCAACTGTTTTTACTTTCAGTAGACTTAATGTGTAAATATTTGTATGAACACTAAAAGAGTCAACACCATAAGACATAAACTAAAAATGTTTCACAATGTGTCCCTGAATGAAGGGAGGCTCAAAATCAAAAGTACCAGTCAGTATCTGGTGTGGCCACCAGCTGCTTGAAGTACTGCAGTGCATCTCCTCCTCATGGACTGGACCAGATTTGTCAGTTCTTGCTGTGAGATGTTACCCCACTCTTCCACCAAGGCACCTGCAAGTTCCTGGACATTTCTGGGGGGAATGGCCCTAGCCCTCACCCTGCGATCCAACAGGTCCCAGACGTGCTCAATGGGATTGAGATCTGGGCTCTTCGCTGGCCATGGCAGAACACTGACATTGCTGTCATGCAGAAAC
>JANRMT010047559.1:0-12044 GCA_026402145.1 Polypterus bichir lapradei
TTACTCCCTAATGGCTATAAGGATGTTTGTATGTACAATGTTAAATTTTAAAATACAACCACTACCTTATTATTATTATTAATAATATTATTATTTAACAATGATTTTCAACACGTGAGAAATTGCTTGAATCTCGATTAACGACGGCCTCACCAAGAAAGAGCACCAAAAAGTCAACAAGACGCGTTTCAACTACCCTAATAGGAACTGTGACGATGCCTCGGCAGGCAACAGGTATGAAAATAAAAAGAAAAAAAGTTTGATGTTTAACAAATTATTTAGTTATTAATACCAATATGGCTGCTCTATTTTGTATTTTGCATTCACATAACAAGTAAAAGCGGGCTGTAATCTGTAAGCCATGTTGTCCATGCATAGCGCTTACAGAACCCTAGTGTTAGCCATGTGCATCGCATTGGCGAGTGCCCCAAGGCTTGCCAATGTGTGCAAACCGGTGATAAGAATTTGGCAGACAACACCCTCACGTGCCCCCATTGACCCCATGTCTCTGTGTGCAAAAATCAGCGATAAGAGCTTTACTCCCCAAAGGCCTCAGAAATAGCGACACACGCCCAACCTTTTTTCTATATCATTTGACCATTTCTGAGGCCTTTGGGGATCGGCATGATTAATTAATGGATGTACGTAATATTATTTATATTATATAGCTATTAAGATTGTGGTTAATTTAATTTTTTTCAGATATTGGGCAATCAATTGGTAGCATTTCCAAAGGAAAGAAAACAGAGAAAGCAACAGCGAAGTCTGGGGAGCAAACCATTCATTCACATGATAAGTTGATAACCCTATGTATCATTTAATCGAGAAATGGTTGATGTGTGCTATAAGAATTATTAATTCATTTAGCAACAGACATAAAGGTGTACAGTTTTTATCAAACTTTATCGAGGAGATATTATGTCCTCATAGTAATATTTTAAAAAAAATATCTTCTGACGTCTATTTTAGCCATTTATGATTCTGAGCACATTCCAGCAGAGGAACTTCAGACAGCTTTCCAAAGATTGTATAGGCTGGAAAGCTTGATCTTAAAAGATTTTACAAGTCTGGGTGCCGGTTCAG
The DNA here is from genome assembly GCA_026402145.1 of Polypterus bichir lapradei. NCBI lineage: Eukaryota > Metazoa > Chordata > Cladistia > Polypteriformes > Polypteridae > Polypterus > Polypterus bichir. The sequence goes on from JANRMT010047559.1 coordinate 1,084, forward strand.
GTACAAAATCTATATGACTAAGGCATTATAAAATAAAACCTCATAATACGTTTTTAAATACGATCAGAAAGATTAAAAAGAAATACAAACTTTTGGCCGCCTATAAGAAGAGGCGACTGCCAAGTTGCCGCAGGCCCAGAATTCATCAGGCAAAAGATCAAACGGATTCTTCGGCTCTTAATGCACATGTTGAAATTGTAAGGGAATCTGAAAGACGGATGAAAAGATTTAGGGCTACAGAGCATAACTATGAATTCCGTTTTATCAATTCGGATAGAATTAAGTCATATACGCATGCCATAAACATTGTTTATCAAGGTATTCAGGGTATTTTAGATACATTGTCCCCGGATATTGCGCCATGTGATTTTGTTCAATTGCGACTTATTTCTCCGAGTTTGCAAAACAATCTTTATTCTCAAAAAAAGAATCTAGACAGCTTTGACGCCAGCAGCTTTTTAAATTACGTGTCTCAGATGCTGCAAAGTAATACTGAGATAATTACAGATTCCGCTCTGCGATTTGTAGTAACCATTGTGAAAAACATGCAGGGTGGAGCAAGGCTTAGAATCAACACATTGTTCTTCAGTAAAATTATTAATACTAAACGACGTCTATTAGTGGATTTCTCACATCGGGGTAATTTATGTTTTGCAGGCGCTGTCATCCGCTTACTCAGTCAGAAAGACAGACCGGATAGTGACATTCTGCAAAAAGCTAGACAAATGCATATGCAATTGGGATTTTCGGAAGATAAGAAAATATCATTATCAGATGTAGAAAAATTTGAGCGTCTATTAAATGTTTCTATAAAGGTGCTATACATGCATGAGAGTGCATGTAAATACTTCACAACGGGTCCTACGCCGACAGATAATAAAGTGATTTTTCTTCTATTACACAGCGATCACTTTTTTGGGATTTTAGATGTGAAAAAATTTATCGGGGCTAATTATTTTTGTGAAATTTGTCATGCCGCATATTCTAACAAAGATCGCCATGTTTGTGCCAATACTTGCAGGGCCTGCCTAGATGCTTCTTGCATTGAAGTAACAGGCTGCTTAATTAGATGTCCGATATGCAAAATCATCTGTCAATCAAACGACTGCCTCTGTAAACACCAAAATAAACAAACATGTGAGTGGAAAGAATACTGCGTTAGTTGTCAGTGCTACACAGCCCTTACCCACGTTTGCAAACCGAAGTTATGTCCAAATTGTAAAGAAGCTATCACCAGCTGCGACAATCACTTATGTTATATGCAACCGTTATTAAAGACCCCGGTATCAAAAAAATATATATTTTATGATTTTGAATGTCGGCAAGACACTGGAATACACTAATCGAATTACATATACTCATTACACATAGATGGTAACAGAAGCTGGGAGTTTGCCGGAAACGATTGTGTTGAAAGATTTATCTCTACGTTTATAGATAGAAAGTTTAAGAATTACACTTTTATTGCACACAATGCAAAATCCTATGGCAGTTATTTTGTAATTAGTCAATTAATAAAAGAAAAAATGAAAATGGATTTGTTAACGATCGGTGGAAAAATCATGTCGATATCAGTGAAAGGTTTAAACATCAGATTCATAGACTCTTTGAACTTCCTAGCATCAAAATTGTGTAAATTACCGCAGGCTTTGGGTTTTAAAGGGGCGAAAGGTTATTTTCCTCATTTTTTTAACACTGCTGAAAACCAAAATTATGTCGGGCCTAGACCGGCTGTAGAATTTTATGGTGTAGAAAGTATGATGCCAGACGAGAAGAAAGATTTTCTTTTATGGTATTCTAAACACAAGAATGATGTATTTGATTTTCAAAAGGAATTAAAAATGTACTGCCGTTTAGATGTTGAAATTCTAAGGTCGGCGTGTATCTTGTTCAGGCAAGATGTTATGGAGATCACCAAAACGACATGTATTGATTTAAACAAGCAGTTTCAGGCCAAATACAACATCAACATCTATTGATCCTTTTCAATATGTTACTTTAGTGAGCGTCTGTATGGCAATGTTTAGACTTAAATTTTTGCATGAGCAAACCTTAGCTTTGCCATTACAAGACAGTTATCACAGAAAATAAAAGAGGTACTCTACTCCATCCATCCAATAGCTCATGTATATAGAGGCCGAAGATAAAATAGATATTCGGCATGCGTTAAAACCCGGAGGTGAAATGCGTATTGGAAAATATTATCTAGACGGGTATGCAGAAAATAATGGTATAAAGATGGCTTTTGAATTTAACGGATGCTTTTACCATGGTTGTAATATCTGTTACAGTGAAAAATCATGGAATAGTGTTACAAACACGACATTCGGTTGGCTTTATTCAAAAACTATGGAAAAAGTTAACTACTTAAAAATGCAGGGGTTTCAGGTGCATCAAATCTGGGAACATAATTGGCAGCGTCTGGTTCGTGAAAACATCCGGTGTGCAGAATTTTCTGAAATAAGCACATCTGCCTCAGATTTTGAATCCCAGGGAATCTCTCTTTGGCGGTCGAACAAATGCATCACGCTTATACTACAAGGTGGGCGCTGGTGAAAAAATCAATTACTATGATTTTACGAGTTTATATCCTTATGTGAATAAAACCAAAAGATATCCAATCGGTCATCCAAAAATTATTTATAAGGATTTTGAACCATTAGAAATGTATTTCGGATTAGCCTGGGTTAGGGTGTACCCACCCAGAAATCTTCTATTTTCTGTTTTGCCATGCAAAATAAACAAAAAGCTGTACTTTACACTTTGCCACACTTGTGCTGTAACACAACAGCAGAAACCCTGCACACACACTCACGAGGAAAGATCGCTTACCGGTTGCTGGACAACACCGGAATTGCTTGCAGCCATTCAGCAGGGATACAAAATTGAAAGCATATATGAGATATGGCATTTTGAACAAAGCTCTACTGAACTTTTCTCAGAGTATATTAATGCCCATTTAAAAGCTAAGCAAGAATCTTCGAGTTATCCTGAGAGCTGCCTAAACACAGAACAGTGTAAACAGTATGTATCCATGTTTTATGAAAAGGAAGGTGTACAATTAAGTGAGCAACTAATTAAAAAAAATCCGGCCAGAAGACAAATTGCAAAACTTTTTTTAAATTCCTTATGGGGTAAGTTTGCACAAAGACCTAATTTGCCACATACATCTTTAGTTACGGATCCAGAACAACTGTTTGAAATATTGTTTGCCCCAAGTATCTACTTGTGATTTAATTGATGATGAATGTGCCTGTGTGACTTGGACATACGATAAAGATCATTACAGCACACCGGCCAATGTAAACATATTTATTGCTAGTTTTACTACAGCTTATGCAAGATTAGAGTTGTATAATCTTTTAAACAAACTGAACGAAAGAATACTATACTATGACATGGATTCAATTCTTTATATTTCCAGAGCAAACGAGTGGGACCCAGAAATTGGATGCTATATAGGGAACTTGACGAGCGAGGTACCAACGAATGAATACATCACTGAATTTATAAGCACTGGTCCGAAAAGTTATGGTTATAAGCTATCCAACGGTGAAACCTGTCTAAAAGTTAAAGGTATAAAATGAAATGTTAAGAACTGTGAAAAGGTGAATTTTCAAAGCTTAAAAGAACTGGTATTTGACTATGCAGAAAATAAAAAACTGTCTTCAGAACATAAAAATATCAAAGTTGAATATTTTGGTATTGTCAGGGTAAAACACTGCTGGCATATAGAAACCAGAAAAATAAAAAAAATACAAAAAGTTGTATATGACAAGCGCGTATTAACAAAAAAATTCACCTCATTACCTTTTGGCTATTGATTCTGAGATAAATACATAATTAGTAATGGACGTTCGTTTACAACACCCATTTTCCTGTATCTTAAGTGGGCCGAGTAACTGTGGAAAATCTTTTTTTGTGAAAACATTACTAGAATCGGGGACTAAAATGATGTCTCACCAACCACAAAATATCCTGTATTGTTATTCCGTTTGGCAACCTCTCTATGCAGAATTGATGAAAAAATTCAGATATATAAAATTTATAGAAGGTCTCCCTGACTCCCTAAATGATGATGCATTGTTGCCCCGTGATAAAATAAACTTAGTTGTCGTGGATGATCTCATGCAATCTGCCTGTAAAAGTAATGAGTTGGAATTGGCATTCACAAAGTTTGTTCATCATAGAAATCTGAGCGTAATCTATATTGTTAAGAATCTTTTTTGCCAGGGAAAGCAGAACCGAACAATTACCTTAAATGCAAAATACATTGTTTTGTTTAAGAATCCGAGAGACAGACAACAAATATCAATATTGGCCCGTCAGATGTACCCTACAAGGTGACGCTACTTTCTCGAAGCTTATGAGGATGCCACCAAGTCAGCCTTTGGAGTTCTACTGGTAGATTTAAATACTAACACTCCAGATGACTTTCGTCTCAGAGCATCCACATACCCATCGCAGCGCCCAGTAGCTTATGTGTTTAAAAAGCCCAAGGATAAAAAAATGTGATTTTTGGGGCCCCGGTGTCATTTGGTAAAAGACGTCATCCTGATCAACATGTCGTCCAGGATTAAACGAAATTTACAGCTCATGCGATTGCTTATAAAGGCAAAACCAAAACAGAGAAAGTCCATTTTGTGTGCAGCTTCTGGCGATTTAATTCTGGCTATTTGTGAAATTGCACTCAATGCAATTAAGGGTAGCTTACCTTTAAATTCCAGACAGATTGGCATTCTTAAAAAGAAACGCATTATTATAAAAAATCTGAGCAATAAAAAAGTTACTATTAAACGAAAGAAACGTATTATAAATCAGTCTGGTGGATTTATCGGTCAACTACTCGGCATAGCAATCCCTTTAGTCACCGGTCTAATTTCGAATCGGTAAATGGAGCAAATGTATCTTGTACCAGAACAGCAACTGGGGCAAGTCCAAACACCTGTCGGTGGAGAAACAGATATGACAAAAAAATACTATGCAAACTCTTGACCATGAAATGAGGAGTATTTTACAAAATAGCGCCCTATCACCGCATGAAAAAGTGGAACTGTATTTTCATACTTTGCAGCGTTATCTGAGTCTATTGAGACAACGGGAATCACAGAAGTCTAAATGGACTCTTTTTCTACCAGAAACTGAAGCGCCATCCTAAACCACATCGTTGCACCCAAACAATGACACAGGTGATATTGTCATAAGAGACGTTTTGGAATCCGTCTCTCAGAGACAACGGAAAAATACGGAAATGCTAATTCGGAAAATGACACAAAACCCGTCCACAACGTCCTGGAATGAAAGAGGGGAATTTTTATATAAAGGCACACCTGTTATTGGCACAAATATGGTTGATCTGATCAAGTTCACTACTCAAACACGTACATTAAACAAGAGTGGAAAACCAAAAGGTTGGGATTTATTCTTTAACGCTATGGCCGAAATTAACGTGCCCGGGTCCATTTTTCCGAACATGGGCGTTCGGGCTTTATTTCAAGAGATTAAAAGTGATACAAAGCCGATTCAATCAGCTAGTAAACAGCTTGGTCCGACTGCATCACGTGATTTTCCATCCATGCTCGACCGGGCCTCTGGCTATGCATCTGAAACACCCAGATTATCTAGACAGATGAGAAAAAGGCCAGTCTTTAGAAACGTTCAAGTATTTAAAAAAAAACAGATGGCTAACAGTATGAATACAAGTATTTTAAAAATAAAATGTAGAAAATAGTGTTTTAATATGGCTGTTTATTATTGTGTATTATGACCATTATTAGTATTTTAATTTTAGATCATTTTGTTTAATTTTGTCAAAACTCTGAAAATACTTTTATATCACTGTATTAATGATTAGAAAATTAAGGAAATAACTTCTTTAATGTACAGTGTTTTATTATTGTGTATTATGACTATTATTAGTATATTCATTTAGATCATTTCTTTTGTTTGCTTGTATCATGACTCTGTTAATTCTGTGAAAATACTTTTACAGCGTGTGTTATTACTGTGTGAACATTTAAAAAAAATAAATAATAAATAAAATATTAACATACAAACCCTTTTAATTTTTATCTGTCTGATTATTGGATTATTCACTATAATAACCACAGACATTTTTATGTTGGTTAATAGCTCATTTATTTTATTTTATTTTCAAACAAAGGGAATACACATAATTGTAACTTTTTTTTTTTTCTGCATATATAATTCAGCAAAAGCAAACACATGACTGACTTATTTCTGATTTCTGGGTAAACATGTCCAGTTTCATATTTTCAGTTTGTCCCATTTTTATTTGATGAAAATATCTAACAACCATCTGGTCATTTAGATGAACATCTCCTGTCAGTGGCCCAGATGCAAGGGTGGTCCTGAGCTGCTCGGTGTCCAGAGGCTTCATGTCTGAACATGTCTACGGCTTAACTGTAGTTGTAAATAACTTGCCGACGCATGTTAATTTCAATGATGTTATCAATAACCGCATACACAATCATATTCACTGTATCTTGCAGCGGTTCGGCAAATCTTATTTCAGTCCTGAGGTTGCCTGTTTTGATGAGTGAATAGTGTCCTGTTGATTCCATATCAGGGCTTAGGTTGAATGCATAAAGTGAATAGTCTTTAGCAAACTCTTCACGATCGATTAACAGTGCCTTATCTTTCATCCTCTTGTCTGCGGTTTCCACCAGTTGAAAATATTCTCTGACATAGTGACCATTTGCAAAATCAGGCTGCAGAGGCTTGCTGGGTATCTGCTCTCCATCCAGGTAAAGAGCCATGAAGTTGATGTTGTTATGATTAAAATTAAAGGGGTTGTGTGTAAAGTTGCCACTGAAATCTGCATTGTCAACAAACCCCAAAACAAACAATTTTGGCAGCTGTCCCAGAAACAGATTTTCCTGGTTGCAGACACGACTACCAGTAGGTATGCTGAACACTTTTATCTGAACCCGATTGATTGGGTATTTTGCGTTGCTGGTCATCAAGGCCTCTGCATGACCCAGTCTGACTCCAGGGTTGACTTGAACTCTTTTCACAAACAATGATGCTGATAATATGGTGACCTTAAATTGATCAGCATTGCTCATCAGACAAAAGTCATCCTTATTCCGTACCAACTTTATTTTCACATCAACCCCATTAATAAATAATTTCTCTTGAAAGAACAGGTCTGCATGGATGTGACCTAATGAATCAACCCTGAGGCTTCTGGACGAGTAAGCAGCCCTATTATTGAATCCCAAATTTGGGCCATCCAGAGCTTTGACTTCGTGGTGACCGGGTGTGTCTTTATAGAACAGTCCAGCTGAAAATTGTGTTTTCAGGGTCTCGTCTCCATAATTTAGTACGGTTTCGATAAAAACTCGATATGGGTAACAGTTATTGCTCTGGCTAATCAGTCTGTCCCCAACGGTGATGTCCACCTGACTGAAAAAAGAAGCAATCGGGTAGTTTACAAGGGCAACATGTGAATCGGCGGCCAGAGTTGTTCCATCATTTTTATGTATTTTACAGCTTAAGTATAGGAGTGTGTTGTTGAGGTCCAGGTATTGATCATTTCCGGCAATCGAAAACTCAAGTGGAGCACTTTCTGACAATGCTGTGAGAGGCGGCACTTCAACATAGTAGCTTTTTTCAATGCTGGTTTGTGTTGGTGACAGCTGAAATACGTCCAGTTCTGATTTTGCACATTCATCTGACGCACAGTGTACAAAAGCCATGTTTAGAATATATCACCAGAATTTTGCTTAGTTCTGGATCTTCTCTTGGTTGACTTTCTTTTTCTTTAGGCAGAGTGTAAAGGTTTTTTTCTCTTTGCTCTCTTCCTGGGCCGTGCAGGTGGCCCGAGCAGTGCTAGATGGGGTGTGTGTCTTTTTCTTTTGACACCTCTCTTTATAACAATCATGCCAGAACCTTCTTGTTGGGGTGTTGCAACTTTATTCATTACAACACCTGCCACGTGACTCATGACATCATTAGCAATGCTTTTAACTGCAGACTTGACATGAGGTTTATCAATTTCTAGCCCACGCCTAAACAGAGGCACTGCTTTTCTGAAGAGAGCTTTAAAAATACCACCAATACCACCACCGTACTGGACTGGGAGACCATGAAACCCTGGTAGACCATTGCCAGCTTGTGTCTTGTAATATGATGCGTAGGTGCGTGGATCTCCATAGTTTTTTGTTACAAGCATGTTTAAAAATTGATAGATCTTGCTGGACGAAAATGCAACTTGATTATTACTTTACCATACTGGAACGAACTGGTTTATTCTGGTCCGACTTAATTTCAATCCTTATAGTATTGAAGCTTTGCACGGCTAGAGGTATGTAGTGTGGCTTTTCAAAAAATATGGTGACATTTGCACCGTCTTCACCTTTTATGTTTACACATCTCAGTAGTGGTGCATGCGTATCTCCAAGTTGTGGTTTGATAATATCTGTATACACGAACATGGTGGAAAAACCACCTGTGATATCAGCCGAGTTAGGTGACTTGTAAGACGGCTTATCATGATCAAACCCAAGAATGTAAGCCAGCTCCCCGGACACTTGGAGCAAAATGCTTTTATCACCCATCAGGCGAATGGTTCTACTGGCAGGATTGTATTTAAGTATTGGCTTAGGTGATGACGGGTTGGTATTAATGACATGATTCATTTCCGACAACAATGCTTCTATATTCCTGAAATAACCTTTGATTAAAGTGTATGTCCATTTTGTTGATCTTGTTTCCTCATTCATTAGTGTAAATTGTGTTGGCTGAGTGATGGAATTGAACATTTTTGGGTAAGTCAGTTCCACCAATGCCACTTCCCAGTCTCTGGACAATTCTATTGTCTTGGCTAGCTGAACGGTGAATGATGCTATCGTGTTGTTGGGAAAAGTCCTGGCCAATGAATTATTCGGCAGTGTCACATAAAATCCATTTCTGACTGTAGACATTTTTTTTTTCTTGCTTTCTCAACTGCTTATGTCTTTCACTTCTGAAGCCTTGACCCAACTATTAAATTTCTTGTCCCAGCCAAGCCATTTTACCAATACATGCTTGTTTCAACCACGCCCACGAGTGGCTACAATTTTCTGGATGCGGTACACCTGGTTAGCATCGGGGTTTATTTTTTGTAACTCTTCTGCATAAAACGTCCCTTGAATTTCATCACCTGCGTAATTTTTTAGTTTATAGACAGGTTTGATCAGTTTAAAACAGTTCACGATAATAAATATTTCATCTGTAAACGACTGCTCATACCCTTTTTCGAATACACCTTTTAATTTTGAAACTTGGACATGATCACCTATTTTGAAAGTGCACGGAGTAGAATTTCTTTGCCCTGTCCTGCCATAGACTGTTTTCCAAACACTCAGAGCATTTTCCGGAGTCACATCTACAGGTCTTGTTTTAATCGTGGTGTGAAAACTGTGGTTATAACTCTGCAGAAAGTCTGACAGGACATCTATATACCGAAAAGTATTGGCATATGTAAAAAATTTCCACATTTTGGACTTTAAGGTTCTATTAAACCGTTCTACTTTACAGAGCTGTTTGTGACAAAATGTACAATATTGTTCTGTCTTAGAAGTTTTTGTACCAATGTGTTATGAAATTCTTTGCCTTGGTCTGTCTGTAGCTTCTTAGGAACTCGGCTCTGTCTACAGATCAAACTAAAACCCCGAGAAACTTCTTTCCCTGTCTTGGCCTTTAATGGCACAGGCCAAGCATATTTTGAGAGCACATCCATACACGTAAGGATAAATTTATGACCATCATTGAATTTTGATTAATAACACAGCACCAAATCTGCTTGCCACTGGTCATCAATCGTTGATACAATGGTTCTGTTTCTCTTGAACCTGAACCGTGCTGGTTTGTGCACACTGTAGATATATTGTCCACTCATCCACTCGAATACGTTTTCTCGCTTAACATTATTCTGACGACATGATGCATTTCTCAACAAGCTGTTAACACCACCAAAACTGCCAGGTTCCTTGGGTGTGTAATAGATTCTCTCTAAAGTTTTCTTGTACATGCTCTTGCCGGGGTCTGTCGATCACGCTCTCTGTACTCTCTGTACACACCCCGGGCGCTGCACGCAGATAGGAGCAGGATGTCTGCTCCGCCCCATTGATGACTTACCTTTTTGACACCTTACAGGCTCCCAAAGAACCGTCTCGGATCACAAAGATGATCAGCCCCAGTTTTAACATCAAGGATAAGATCGGCCGACCATTTTTTCCTTACGCACGACTGACAAAAGGTCCGATGCCGGTCAAACAGCGCACCCTGACAACAGGCAGAGATCAGTGCGTGGGGGAAATGCCCATTAACCAGATGGCAGCAGGTGGGTACCGGAAATGCCAGGGGGGCGGGATATACACCTGTCAAAATCTGATGATTCATAATAGTGATGCTTTATACTACTCATGCGCTCGGCCAGTATACGTGAATGGGAGACCGCCTAGGAACCTCGAGTGCTGTAAGCTTTTTTTCCATTCCAAACGATGTCAACCTTGGCGACAGTGTATGGCTGGGAAATGCATCTTTATGCTTTCAATTGCAAGCGGGCTCCGCCGATCTTCAGTATTTAAAACGCATGAAGGAGCGCAGTTTTCGCTTACGGCAACACCTGTGAGAATTCGATTGATCTCATCTGACCTCGGAAGTTAAACACGCACTGGCTCTGCCAGTATACGTGGATGGGAGACGGCCTGGGAACCCCGAGTGCTGTAAGCTTATTTCCTTTACAAGCGAAGTCAACCTGGGCGCCAGTGTATGGCTGGGAAACACATCTTAATCGTTTACCTTGGAAGCGCCTCTCAATAGATTCATTATTTGACCCGCAAGAAGTAGCGCGGCTCTCGATTACTGCCATACCAGTGTGAAAGTGTCCGATCTCGTCTGATCTCGGGAGTTTAACACGCATGCGCTCGGCCAGTACACGTGGATGGGAGAAC
>JANRMT010047565.1:0-11055 GCA_026402145.1 Polypterus bichir lapradei
TATATATATATATATATATATATATATATATATATATCTCAAAATACTCGCGCTTCGCAGCAGAGAAGTAGTGTGTTAAAGAAGGAAAGAAAAAGAAAAGGAAACATTTTAAAAATAACGTAACATGATTGTCAAAGTAATTGTTTTGTGTATTTGGCGGCAGCGTCACAAAGTTGTTTTCGTCTTGCTGCATCGGAAAATGTACCACGACGTCTGACACGCCTCCTTTTTACTGTTTTCTCACAGCTTGGATTGCTGCTGTCATAATGGGTTTGAGTCTACATATATACACATACATATATACACATACATATCTTCATATCTATATACATATCTACATATACACATATATATGCATACCTATCTACATCATATATACACACATACATACATACATACACACAAAAATTATATATATGTGTGTGTCTGTGTATGTATGTATGTATGTATACACATACATACAAACATACACACAGGTATATATAAATATATGTGTGTATATATATATATATATATATTATATATATATGTATGTGTCTATATGTGTGTGTATAGCTTTGATCACTGAGTGCAAGGGAAAAATAATAAAATGTAGTCTATAAGTTATTAAACAGTAAAACATTAACGTTTTAAGAAGTAAAGGTACATTGAGCACTACTGGAGTGATTGCGGGTAAACTACATTTTAAAGACGGTATAACAGAACAGATACAGTAAGTAGTACTAACAGCAGCTAAAATGTATATGGATCATCTCTCGGTAGTAGATCCCTTTTGAAAGGCGCTACACGACGGCTGTGGTATAGAAATTACATTTTCTATGTGAAAGTCCAAATTTCTGCCTCTGGTAATGTGCCTTACCAGCAATTAAAGAAAATTAGTTTTGTGTCCTCTGCAGTGTTAAGAGAGAAAGGCTTTGGTTTGGGATAAAAGGAAAAAAAGGTGTAAAGAAAGGAAAGTTGCCTTTTTCTTTTATATAGTGTAGAGAGATGTTTTCGCTGACGATATGAGCGCCTTTTGGGGACAGTCGCGGTGGGTCTTGTGCAGACTGGTGAGACGTCCCAGCTATTAATCAGCTGTGATGGCACTGTCAGTCCTTCACTCCTGTGCGTGTCTTCATAATCCGTGCTGACGACCTCATAATCGTATACGTGCAAAAGAAAGTGCGAAGCGCCTTAATATTATTTTGCCGCGGTGTAGAAAAGGGGTCCCGTGTTTGCACTTGTCTGGGCTATAGCTCAGGGGGAGGATGAAAAAAATTAACAGTGCTCTCTTTGAATTAAGGCAGAAGCGCAGTCAGCATCTGAAAGGCCGGCACAGCTATGCGCGCGCGCCGGCTGCTCGACTTTTGCTGGGCAGGAGACGCCAGTTTTTGCAGACACATTCACATGATCAAAAGTCTCCTTGCTCTTTGGAGGTCATTCATATACAAAATACCTGCGCCTCGCAGCGGAGAAGTAGTGTGTTAAAGTAGTAATGAAAAAGAAAAGGAAACATTTTAATAATAACGTAACATGATTGACATTGTCATGAGTGTTGCTGTCATATATATGCCTGCCTAAATAAGTCACCCTCGCTTCGCTCTTACTTTTTTACCATTCATTTAATCATGGCTAGTGGCAGAAAAATTATAAAATGGAAGGAGGATTACACTGAGTATGGCTTTACCAAAACAATTATTGATGGCGAATCGATTATTCAGAAAGCTTGAATTGGTGATCTGTTTTTCTGTGTTAACCTCATATTTTTTCATACTTCTTCTCAAACCAAGGTGGTGTGAGGCTAAAATAAATTGGGATGCGCTGATCAATGTAATCGGTGTACCAGGAAATCATGCATTGACAAAAGTTCCCCTTTGATTGTAATGCAAAGTGTGATTAAATGCATTATTTTTTAACGCGTTATGGAGCACATGCATCGAAGCTTCTCAGCTGTGCTTGTGCTAAGAAAATTAAACATTTTAAAAATAACGTAACACGATTGTCAATGTAACCTTTTGTAAGTAGTGCCTGGAGGATTCAGTGTGGAGAAAGTCTAGAGACAGAGTGTGTATTAACTTGGTGGCAGTGTGACGAAGTTGTTTCGGAAGACGCCGTTAGCCGCGGAGCTCAGCTCAGAGCAAAATGAGGTAAATGGGAGGGGATATGATGACATGACTCCTCCACCCGCCTTAACTGTCAATCCCCCACAAACACAGTCTCTCGGAATTTGCATAAGCACACCCCTTCACCTGCAATTTTAACTTAGTTACAAAGTGATCAAAACTCTCGTTTATATCCTGCGTTCTCTCATTAAACTTGTATCCCGCATTACCCGTGGGCATGGAAAACGCCAGCGGCAGCCTGTCTATTAACTTAATTTAAAGTTTAGGTTTATACCTTGCTTTGTTTCCGAAGTAGCTGCAATGATGAATATGGTAGTATATGTCACTCGCTCGCTTCTTATTGTTTCGCTGCCTTCAATTATATAATGCATGTTTTCTTCAGCGTATTTTGGAGCTCTTCCTGGTTTTCTACATAGTGCGTTGACAGTCAGTTCACGTGATTACGTGGGCAGCGTGATGATGTCACACGAAACTCCGCCCCCACGGCGGTCAAGCTCAACTCCATTACAGTAAATGGAGAAAAATACCTTCCAGTTATGACCATTACGCGTAGAATTTCGAAATGAAACCTGCCCAGCATTTGTAAGGAAGCTGTAAGGAATGAGCCTGCCAAATTTCAGCCTTCTACCTACACGGGAAGTTGGAGAATTAGTGATGAGTCAGTCAGTCAGTCAGTGAGTGAGTCAGTGAGGGCTTTGCCTTTTATTAGTATAGATAGTAAAAAATGGGGTGGTCAAAAATATTAGCCCCATGTTAATGTTTGCTTTCAAAACACACCTACACTAATTAACCAATCAGCTTTGAAACCACACCTGTGCAATCAATTGGCTTCCTAACAACATCTGCAGTCAATTGGCTTCCTAACAACACTCAATCAGCATAAAAAGACTCCCAAGGAGCAGGGCTCTTGAACACATGAGAGGGACTACTGTTACTGACCATGCCAAAGACAAAGGAAATCAGTCTGGAGCTCAGAAAGAAGATAGTAGAGGCTCATGATAAGGGGCAAGGCTACACTGCCATTTCCAAGCGATTCACAGTGTCTAGAACTGCTGTACGTTGCATCATTGCCAAGTACAAGGAGACAAATTCTGTTAGAAACAAACCTGGCCGTGGCCGTAAGCGCAAGATTTCAAGAACTCTGGAGAGAAAAATAGTCAGAGATGTCAGCAAGGAACCCCGGACATCTGCCAAGATGATTGTTGCTGACCTGGCCTCTTCTGGAGTTGATGTTTCAAGGAACACAGTTGTGAGGGCTCTTCACCGTGGTGGGCTTCATGGCCATCGTCCCAGAAGAACCCCTTTACTCAAAGAGCGGCACATCACAGCCCGACTGAGGTTTGCCCGTGAACATTTGAAATGTAAAGATGATTTTTGGAAGTCTGTGCTTTGGTCTGATGAGACTAAACTGGAACTGTTTGGGTACATGGATGTTGCTTATGTTTGGCGAAGAAAGGGACAGGCCTTCAACCCTAGGAACACAGTTGCCACAGTTAAACATGGTGGTGGGAGCATCATGCTGTGGGGCTGTTTTGCAGCCTGAGGCACAGGGAGCCTTGTTCGGGTGCATGGCATCATGAAAAAAGAAAATTATGTTGACATTCTGAGGGAGAATATGCAGAAATCTGCTCGTAGTCTAGGCTTAGGTCGTCGCTGGGTCTTCCAACAAGACAATGACCCAAAGCATACATCAAAATTAGTTCAACAGTTTTTCAAGGATACCAAAACCAAGATCTTGGATCGGCCCGCACAGAGCCCAGACCTCAATCCCATTGAGAATCTGTGGCGAGTGCTCAAAGTGAATGTCCATGCTCGGAAACCACGCAATTTGGACCAGCTAGAACAATTTGCAATGGAGGAATGGACCAAAATCCTTCAGGAGACCTGTGCTAATCTAGTAAAGACCTACTCTAATAGATTGTTGTCAGTTGTGGCTCAAAAAGGGTACAGTATTGACTATTAATGGGCATGGGGCTAATAATTTTGGATGTCTCATTTTTGCCCTTTCTTGTTTCCACTCAGTGTGTCAATAAAATATCCAAACTACAATTAGTGGACCTTGTTATTTTGGACACAGATACGCTTTAAAAAAACAAACATTTGTTGTTAATGGTCATTTTCATATTGGAATCAGGAGTGTTGCCTAATTTCATAAGGGGGGCTAATAATTTTGGCCACAACTGTATGTCTGCACTGAAGGAGCTGCTTTTAATCTCATTGTACATGTGTATAGTGACAATAAAAGGCATTCTATTCTATTCTATTCTAGAAACAACAATTTCATACTGTACTCACCATTTAATTTGACATCTTTGGGCTGCAGGAAGGGAGGAGGAGGAAAATGAAACGGAAGGTGGTTATTGTTTAGAAGGAGCCTCCTTATGCAAATCTTTTCTTTGTAAAATTGGTCGAGATGATGGATTTCGACATGCTGTACATATTAGCGAGATCAGTCACACGAACAGCACACTCATATTTCCACACAATTTCCATCTTCGTTTCGATTGTGATCGCTTTCTTTACCTTCGTTACCTTCTCTTCCCTCCTTAGCAATTATGTGTCTTGCTTGCATAGTCTTAGTGAATTATATATATAGGTAAATCACTGCAATGACCAAAATTACATCCACAAACACATGTATCTGGGCTCCGACTGACGCTTACTAACGCTCTCGGTTGTTTGTTTACAATCGCACAAGCGGATACACGTGACTGCATTCGGGTCGTAACGCAAGATGTTGGTCGTAAATCAAAAATTTTTATTTTAAACTTCCCGATAATTTGCTATAAATTTTATTAATAAAATCAACAACTAAAATACTTTTTTGAATAAACTCTTTAAAGTACCGGCATGCAAAGTTACTTCTTCATCTGAAAGATGGCGCTGTGGTTTCATCATTAATTACTTCCGTATTCATCGGCAAAACCGGCTTTGTGCTGGAAATCTTGAATCTGAAACGATACTTGTTGTATAAGCCGACCCCCAAACTCCAAGCCAAAAATCTAGGACGAAATTTTCGGCTTATATTCCGGAATCTAAAGTATATTTTCACATCAATTTGCAAAAAGAAGAGGTTCCTATTTAAGATTAACATGGTGTAATTCCCTTAATCTTTGAGTACAGGGATTTACTTAGTGGCTGATTTTCCATTTCAACTTTTTCATAGTGTGGTAACCAGAATTGTAAGATGCCTTTTTGCTATTTCAATACAGTGTCTGAGCAGGAAGGTGTTTGATTTAAACTTAACAGCTTTTCGTTTTATTTGTCCATTTAACGGGTTTGCATCATGTGTGGATAATGAAAATGGTACACTATAGGCTTGTCAAATTAACCAAAGCATATAAGGTTTGAATATTCAAATTAAAAAATAAGGAAATATTAGAGTATAAACTGTTACATTAGTATGCTTTTTTATACTTGTAGCCAGAGCTAGTGCAAAAACAAAGAGCAAAGAATCCTTGTGGCAGTCTGGCAACTGTTATTTAAAATCAAGAGCTATCAAAATCCTGAGCATCTGCACCATCTATTTTCAGACTAGCACTGACAGCTGGTTGCAAAAGTCCTTCTTGGGACAGCAAGCCATAAAAGCAGCCACATAAAGGAGCTGAAATCCATACGAGTAACACACGATGGCAACGTGTGTTTTTTCATTTTTTTTTTGTCGTTTTGTGCAAGTTGTGCAAATCATGTAGTGCTTATGACACTGTTGCATGGGTCCGACTTGTAACACTCACCTGAAGTTTTATGGTGCAAAGATACTGTGACAAGTCTTGCTGCAAAACAGGCACAGGGAGAGCGAGAGCAGTTTAAGATCCAGAGGAATACCGGTTGAATACTTAAACAGGATGAAAATAGCCAGCAAAGGAAAAAAACACCACACAGCAAGGGTACCATTACTATCACGGCATTCAGAATAAAAAGCAAGGCAGCACCCGTGATCTCACTCATAATAAGACTGTCACAGTATCAAGTCAGAGATCGCACAATCAATTTACTTTTTCTCCTTTGCAGATGCTGCCTTATTTTAAAAAAGGGGGCCTAAATATTTTTAATATTACTTGACTTTTTAAGGCACTAGGCATTATGCGTCAAACCAGTAACCACTTATGTCAGAGACTAATTGTGGGACAAGGTATGCTGGGCCACAAGGCTGTTTAAAGTTGGGGATTTAAAGCATTGAAATTAAAGGAAAATAAGAATTATAACAGCTATTTTATGATAGATAGAGATACTTTATTAATCCCCAAGGGAAAATTCACATACTCCAGCAGCAGCATACTGATAAAAAACAATATTAATTAAAGAGTGATAAAAATGCAATGCAAGTTAAAAAATGCAAGGTGGAGAGTGCGAGGCAGGTATTAACAGTCTATAATCTTGTATAGTGTTAATGTTTACCCCCCCCCCGGGTGGAACTGAAGAGTCGCATAGTGTGGGGGAGGAACGATCTCCTCAGTCTGTCAGTGGAGCAGGACAGTGACCGCAGTCTGTCGCTGAAGCTGCTCCACTGTCTGGAGTTGATGCTGTTCAGTGAATGCAGTGGATTCTCTATGATTGACAGGAGCCTGCTTAGCGCCCGTCGCTCTGTCACATATGTCAAACTGTCCAGCTCCGTACCTACAATAGAGCCTGCCTTCTTCACCAGTATGTCCAGGTGTGAGGAGTCCCTCTTTATACTGCATCCCCAGCACACCGCCGCGTAGAAGAGGGTACTCGCCACAACAGTTTGATAGATCAGCAGCAGTATCCTATTGCAGATGTTGAAGGACGCCAGCCTTCTAAGGAAGTATAGTCAGCTCTGTCCTCTCTTGCACAGATCATCAGAATTGGCAGTCCAGTCCAGTTTATCATCCAGCTGCACTCCCAGGTATTTATAGGTCTGCACTCTCTGCACACAGTCACCTCTGATGATCACGTGGGTCCAAGAAGGGCCTGGGCCTCCTAAAATCCACCACTAGCTCATTGGTTTTGCCAGTGTTCAGTTGTAGGTGGTTTGAGTTGCACCATTTAGCAAAGTCCTTGATTAGGTTCCTATACTCCTCCTCCTGCCCACTCCTGATGCAGCCCACGATAGCAGTGTCGTCAGCGAACTTTTGCACGTGGCATGACTCGGAGTTGTATTGGAAGTCTGATGTATATAGGCTGAACAGGACCGGAGAAAGCACAGTCCCTGCGGTGCTCCTCTGCTGCTGACCAAAATGTCAGACCTGCAGTTCCCGAGACGCACATACTGAGGTCTGTCTAAGACAGTCCACGATCCATGCCACCAGGTATGAATCTACTCCCATCTCTGTCAGCTTGTCCCTAAGGAGCAGAGGTTGGATGGTGTTGAAGGCGCTAGAGAAGTCCAGAAACATAATTCTTACAGCACCACTACCTCTGTCCAAGCCGGAGAGGGATTGGTATAGCATATAGATGATGGCATCCTCCGCTCCCACCTTCTCCTGGTATGCGAAATGCAGAGGGTCGAGGGCGTGGCAGTCCTGTGGCCTTAGGTGGTGAAGCAGCAGCCGCTCCATGGTCTTCAACACATGTGATGACATAGCGACAGCCGGAAGTCATTCAGCTCACCAGGTCGTGATACTTTTGGGACTGGGGTGATGCAAGATGTTTTCCAAAGCCTCAGGACTCTTCCCCTGTTCCAGGCTCAGGTTGAAGATTCGCTGTAGGGGACTCCCCAGCTCCAACGCACAGGCCTTCAATAGTCGTGGCAATACTCCATCTGGACTCACTGCTTTGCTGGCATGAAGTCTCCTCAGCTCTCTGCTTACTGGACTCTCTCCTATGCTGGTATCAGCAGAAGGATGGGTGGAGGTGAGAATGGGTTAGAGTGGTCAAACCTGTTAAAGAAGTTGTTCATCATGTTTGCTCTCGCCACGTCTCTGCCAGTGATGATCTTCATCCCATCTCACACTTCCTTCATGCCGATATTCTGCAACTTCTGCTCCAGCTTTCTCCTGTACTGTTCCTTCACCGTCCTGAGCAGGGCTCGGAGTTTATTCTGCATGCGCTTGAGCTCATGCTGATCACCACCTTTAAAAGTCCTTTTATCTGGTTCAAAAGGCCCTTGATGTCACTTGTAATCCATGGCTTGTTGTTAGCATAGCAAAGTACTGTTCTTACTGGAACTACAATGTCCATACAGAAGTAGATGTAGTCAGTAGTGCAGTTAACAACCTCCTCTATGTTCTCACTATGTGACCCCTGCAAGATATCCCAGTACGTAGTTCCAAAAGCAGCTTGTCAGAGCCTGCTCTGCCTCAGGGGACCACTTCATGAATGAGCATACGGTTGTAGGTAGCTCCCTCACTCTTGGTTTGTAGTGAGGCTGAAGCAGAACCAGGTTATGATTTGCTTTCCCAAGCGCAGGCAGCAGGGTGGCGCTGTACACGTCTTTAACTTTTGCATACAGTAGGTCAATAGTTCCATTTCCCCGGGTGTTACAATCCACATACTGGGAGCAGGCAGGTAATGTTTTGTCCAGCATCACATGGTTAAAGTCTGCAGAGATTAGCACAAGCACCTTGGGGTGCCTTGTTTGTAGTTTAGCAACAGCAGCGTGGATGACGTCACACGGTATCTCCACGTTCGCGCAAGGAGGGATGTAAACAATAAAAATGGCGTGTCCAAACTCTCTGGTCAAGTAATAGGGACGCAGACTTACGGCCAACAGTTCGATGACCCTGCAGCATGTGGAGATTTTGATGTTTACATGTCCAGGGTTGCACCACCTTGTATATACAGTTAAGTCCATAAATATTTGAACAGAGACAACTTTTTTCTAATTTTGGTTCTGTACATTACCACAATGAATTTTAAATGAAACAACTCATATGCAGTTGAAGTGCAGACTTTCAGCTTTAATTTAGTGGGTGGAACAAAAAGATGGCATAAAAATGTGAAGCAACTAAAGCATTTTGTTTAACACAATCCCTTCATTTCAGGGGCTCAAAGAATTGGTAGTAATTGGACAATTGGCTCAAAGGCTATTTCATGGGCAGGTTTGGGCAAGTCCGTCGTTACATCATTATCAATTAAGCAGATAAAAGGCCAGGAGTTCATTTGAGGTATGGTGCTTGCATGTGGAAGATTTTACTGTGAACAGACAACATGCGGTCAAAGGAGCTCTCCATGTAGGTGAAAGAAGCCATCCTTAAGCTGCGAAAACAGAAACAACCCTTTCGAGAAATTACTACAATATTACGAGCGGCAAAATCTACAGTTTGGTACATCCTGAGAAAGAAAGCAAGCACTGGTAAACTCAGCAACACAAAAAGACCTGGAAGTCCACGGAAGACAACAGTGGTGGATGATCGCAGAATCCTTTCCATGGTAAAGAGAAACCTCTTCACAACAGCCAACCAAGTAAAAAACTCTCCAGGGGGTAGGCGTATTGATATCCAAGTCTACCATAAAGAGATGATTGCATGAAAGTAAATACAAAGGCTGCACTGCAAGCCTCAAAAATAGAAAGGCTAGTTTGAACTTTGCTAAAGAACATCTAAAAAAAGCCAGCACAGTTCTGGAAAAACATTCTTTGGACAGATGAAACCAAGATCAACCTCTACCAGAATGATGGCAAGAAAAAATTATGGAGAAGGCGTGGAACAGGTCATTATCCAAAGCATACCACATCATCTGTGAAACACGGTGGAGGCAGTGTGATGGCTTGGGCGTGCATGGCTGCCAGTGGCACTGGGACACTAGTGTTTATTGATGACTAGCAGAATACCTGCGCTTCGCAGCGGAGAAGTAGTGTGTTGAAGAAGGTATGAAAAAGAAAAGGAAAAATTTAAAAAATAACGTAACATGATTGTTAATGTAATTGTTTTGTCATTGATATGAGTGTTGTTCCCATATCTATATACAGGTCCTTTTCATAAAATTAGAATATCATGACAAAGTTGATTTATTTCAGTAATTCCATTCAAAAAGTGAAACTTGTATATTAGATCCATTCATTACACACAGCCTGATGTATTTCAAATGTTTATTTCTTTTAATTTTGTTGATTATAACTGACAACTAATGAAAGTCCCAAATTCAGTATCTCGGAAAATTAGAATATTGTGAAAAGGTTCAATATGGAAGACACCTGGTGCCACACTCTAATCAGCTAATTAACTCAAAACACCTGCAAAAGCCTTTAAATGGTCTCTCAGTCTCGTTCTGTAGGCTACACAATCATGGGGAAGACTGCTGACTTGACAGTTGTCCAAAAGACGACCATTGACACCTTGCACAAGGAGGGCAAGACACAAAAGGTCATTGCTAAAGAGGCTGGCTGTTCAGAGCTCTGTGTCCAAGCACATTAATAGAGAGGCGAAGGGAAGGACAAGATGTGGTAGAAAAAAGTGTACAAGCAATAGGGATAACCGCACCCTGGAGAGGATTGTGACACAAAACCCATTTAAAACTGTGGGGGAGATTCACAAAGAGTGGACTGCAGCTGGAGTCAGTGCTTCAAGAACCACCACGCACAGACGTATGCAAGACATGGGTTTCAGCTGTCGCATTCCTTGTGTCAAGCCACTCTTGAACAAGAGACAGCGTCAGAAGCGTCTCGACTGGACTGCTGCTGAGTGGTCCAAAGTTATGTTCTCTGATGAAAGTAAATTTTGTATTTCCTTTGGAAATCAAGGTCCCGGAGTCTGGAGGAAGAGAGGAGAGGCACAGAATCCACGTTGCTTGAGGTCCAGTGTAAAGTTTCCACAGTCAGTGATGGTTTGGGGTGCCATGTCATCTGCTGCTGTTGGTCCATTGTGTTTTCTGAGGTCCAAGGTCAACGCAGCCGTCTACCAGGAAGTTTTAGAGCACTTCATGCTTCCTGCTGCTGACAAACTTTATGGAGATGCAGATTTCATTTTACAACAGGACCTGGCACCTGCACACAGTGCCAAAGCTACCAGTACCTGGTTTAAGGACCATGGTATCCCTGTTCTTGATTGGCCAG
>JANRMT010047574.1:0-12641 GCA_026402145.1 Polypterus bichir lapradei
GGATGCTACCATAAGTGAATTTTGCCTAAAATTCAGTTAGGACAATAAGAAGGCTGTTTCTAATGAGTTTGCAAGCAGTTTGTGTAAGGAACTTTCAGATTTGGGTGCCTAATGTGATGTGGGATACCTTCCGTGACAAGACCCTGAAGGTTGCTGAGGGTTGTGTTGGTGTTACCGGTGTTCCCAGAAGGAGGTGTTTCATCTCTCAGGGCACCCTGGATATCATCGAGAGGAGTCGCAGTGCACGGCTCAATGGCAATTCTGGTCTGTACCGGGAACTGAGAAGGACAGCCGTGAGGGCCCTGAGGGCAGATAAAGAGGCGTTTGCTAGAGGAATCTGTGAACATGTGACACACCATCTGTGGTCTAGCGACCCACATCCTGCTTACAGAGGAATCGAACCATTACGCACATCTGAATCTGTTCCTCGGAGAGTCACAGTCAGGGCAGCTGATGGAACGGTCCTTACGGATGACACTGCAGTTGTGACCCGCTGTGCTGGCTACTTTGAGCAGTTGTTCAAAGCTGATCCTCCGGCTAGGACGTTGGATCTGGGTCCACAGTTCTTGAGGCTGATCCTCCACTTAGCTGTGAACCACCCAATCTCACAGAGATTGCACAGGTGGTGAACCAGCTGAGGAGGGGAAAGGCTGCAGGGATCTGTAGTATCCAGGGTGAACTTCTCCAGGCTGGTGGTAAGGCTGTCCTCCTGGCATTGCAAGCAATCTTTGCTTCCATTTAGGAGACTGGAATCATCCCAACTGACTAGAAAACAGGACTTGTCGTCCCTATCTGAAAAGGGAAGGGTGATGGCCTGGATTGCAGCAACTACAGGGGGATAACACTGCTCTCGGTGCCGGGTAAGGTTCTTGCTAGGGTCGTCCTCAATAGGATCCATGATCACTTGCTCACCTATCAGCGACCGGGACAGTCTGGTTTTACGCCTAAGAAGTATACCATCAACTGCATCCTGGCACTGAGGGTTCTCATGGAGCGCAAACGCAAATATCAGCAGAGTTTCTTTGCAGCCTTTGTCAATTTTTGCAAAGCGTTCAACTCAGTTGATCGAGCTGCCCTGTGGGACATTCTGAGGGTTTGCGGGATGCCCTCAAGGTTGCTGGATATCATGGCCGGCCTGTACACTGGTACTGTGAGTGCTATGCAGAGTGGAGGCAGGACCTCTGTGTTTTTCACAGTTGATTCTGCGGTTTGTCAGGGGTGTGTTGTTGCTCCTACTCTGTTCAAGGCTTGTATGGACTGGGTGTTGGGCAAGGTCGTGGGGTCCAGCAGCAGTAGGGCATTTGTTGGTGAAGAAAGATTCACAGATCTTGACTTTGCTGACGATGCTGTGATCTTTGCGGAGTCAATGGAGGCTCTGATTGGGGCGCTTGAGAGACTGAGTGAGGAGTCTGAGTGTCCGGGCTTGCGAGTATCCTGGATAAAAACCAAGATACAGGCCTTTAATGACTTCTTGGGCACAGCCATCAGCAGTGTGCCTGTTTGCGGAGAGAGTGTTGACCTTGTTGAGGGGTTTACTTACCTTGGCAGTGACATTCATGTCTCTGGTGACTCTTCCTATGAAGTAAGCAGATGTATTAGGAGAGCATGGGGGTCATAAGGTCGCTGGAAAGGGGTGTGTGGTGCTCCCGATATAAATGCAAAAGGACGAAGGTCCAAGTCTTTAGAGTCCTAGTGCTTCCTGTCTTGCTATATGGTTGCGAGACATGGACGCTATCCAGTGACCTGAGACGAAAACTGGACTCCTTTGGTACTGTGTCTCTCCGGAAAATCCTTGGGTACCGTTGGTTTGACTTTGTGTCGAATGAGCGATTGCTCATGGAGTCCCGAATGAGGCACATTACCTGCATTATGAGGGAGCATCAGTTACGGCACTATGGCCATGTGGTGCGTTTCTCCGAGGGTGATTCTGCTCCTAAGATCCTCATTGTTGGGGACCCAAGTGGCTGGACCAGGCCAAGGGGTCATCCACATAACACCTGGCTGCGGCAGATAAAGGGTCATTTCTGGAGGGTGGGGGGTTGCAAACCGGGATCCTGAGTTGTTTCGTCATGTAGTGGGTGCGGTAACGCACTGTACCAGTGCATGCTCCCCAACTTGACTTAACTTGTGTGTCACATTTATAAACCAATTCAACATCTTAAGAAGAAAGCAGAAAAAAGTAGGGACAGTGAATTGGAACTGTAAATATCAGAGGTGCTCTTGTTAACCTGGCCTGACAGAGAACAACCTTCTGATTATTATGAACTATTTAAATTCAAAAAGTCTCCTCAAAAAACAATTCAGCATATACATGTTTGTGTGTAAAAAATTAACATAACATGTTGCAAGGGAAAAACCTTTCTGTAACATCAGAATGTACATCGGCATTCAGAGACAACAATGAACTAGTCGCAAATGTGAATATGAGTCCATGTAAGGTTGAAAGAATTGTGTGTGAAAATATGTTCTGCAAGGTATGCATTTGATGTGCACAATGTGTTGCACCTTGTCAGAAGGAGATGAACAGGACTGCTGTTAACACTAGAATTACCAGAGCCTACGAGAAAACTCGTAAATCCGGCTCACCTTAAATCCATTTGCACCTCTCCGTCAGCGTCTTTTGTCCTGTAAATGTGCCGATTAAGACAAGCAGCAAGCACCCTGCTATTCCATCCCCCACTGTCGCAGAACGTTCACTAAGTTCTCCTAGCTCATGCCTTGTTTGATTATCTGGGAGTGAACTGCTGGAGTTTTAGAGTGGAAACAATAGATCGTTGTTTGGAACACATGCATTTCACGTGTGTTCCATTTCTACAGTAATCTGTGTAAACACATTGTTAAAACAGAAACTTTTTCATATTTTAGTAATAAATGTTACAAAATGTAGCCATAAACTATAAATTGTGTGAAGCCTGAAGTCCAAAGATCAAATAAACACTTTCACAAAAAGTTCAAGGATGATACAACAGCTTCCGTGGCGTTGCAGTAAGATTTGCTGACTTGTAATCAAGAGGCTACTGGTTCGATCCCCACTGCCTCCTATATTTACTGTTTTCAGTAGTGAGCTGCTCTTATTGTTAATATACTGTAATACAGTACACACATACATTTGGTTTGCGTCTGTAACAGACCGTGTACATTTATAGTACTGTACTTGTAAAAGTTACCTTTTTTTTTCACTTTTATTCTCTCACTCATTATCACGATACATACTACCACCCTAGGGATCTGACGCTGTTAGTTTTTATTTGAAACTGGGAATAACTGTAGATGTGAGTAGTGTTTTGAGGCAATGGAACTGGACATTCTCTGATCTGGAGGGATAAAAGCTGACACAAACGCTGATGAATCTGCCTTCTTCGTATCTCACCGTCACTTTATTTTTTTTTATTCAATTTTAATGCGCACACTTTTCTCTATGCTGTGGTTTCTATTACACAACAGGTACAAATGTAGGAAAGACAGTTCTTGCAGCACGGAGAAAAAAAAGAAAGAGACAAATATATGGGACATTGGGTATAAATTTATGGTACTTGTAAAAGTTAGCTTTTTTCAGTTTTATTCTCTCAATCATGATCACACTCTAACACCCCCCTCCACCTCTCCTGATCTGACTCTAAATAACAGCACCCGCATAAATTCACACCCGATCTAACGCTGTTCGTTTTCAAATAATATTGCATTAGTGCGATGATGTTTTCTAATTGGTACTATTCAGGTCATAAAATGATTTCTTTAAAATATCATATATACCTACGTCTGTGTTTTTTTGTTTTTTTTTGACATTATACACCATAAGGTGCATAGTAATTTTGCGCAAGCAGGAACACTCAATAAAATAGAATAAAAAAAAATAAAGTGACGGTGAGATACGAAGAAGGCAGATTCACCAGCATTTGTGTGTCAGCTTATATCTCTCCACATCAGAGAATGTCCAGTTCCATTGCCTCAAAACACTACTCACATCTACAGTTATTCCCAGTTTCAAATAAAAACTAACAGCGTCAGATCCCTAGGGTGGTAGTATGTATCGTGATCGTGAGTGAGAGAATAAAAGTGAAGAAAAAAGGTACAGACACAAACCAAAAGTATGTGTGTACTGTATAATATTAACAACAAGAGCAGCTCACTACTGAAAACAGTAAATACAGGAGGCAGTGGGGATCGAACCAGTGGCCTCTTGATTACAAGTCAGCAAATCTTACCACTACGCTACAGAAGCTGTTATATTGTCTTTGAACCTTTTGTGAAAGTGTTTATTTGATCTTTGGACTTCAAGCTTCACACATTCTATAGTTTATGCCTACCTTTTGTAACATCTATTACTAAAATATGAAAAAGTTTCTATTTAAGCAATGTGTTTATACAGATTACTGTAGAAACGGAACACACATGAAATGCATGTGTTCCAAACAACGATCTATTATTTCCACTCTAAAACTCCAGCAGTCACTCCCATATAATCAAACAAGGCATGAGCTAGGAGAAGACGGTGGGGGGTGGAATAGCAGGCTGCTTGCTGCTTGTCTTAATCGGCACATTTACAGGACAAAAGATGCTGACGGAGAGGTGCGAATGGATTTAAGGTGGGCCGGATTTACGAGTTTTCTCGTAGGCTCTGGTAATTCTAGTGTTAAGAGTATTTATAACAAAGAGCCCAAACAGATCCAGATGTCAGTACTCAAAACACCTGAATCAGTGAATGTGCCTAACAACATCAGTAGGAGCACGGACAAAGCTGCACAGCATCCACCTTCTGACTGCACATTTAAATAAATAACTAAACAAAGTTAACATTACTGTCTAATTAGAAATGCAAACATGCTATGCCAGAATACACTCACAGCAATTTAACACATAGTATATCCATTGAC
The DNA here is from genome assembly GCA_026402145.1 of Polypterus bichir lapradei. Lineage (NCBI taxonomy): Eukaryota > Metazoa > Chordata > Cladistia > Polypteriformes > Polypteridae > Polypterus > Polypterus bichir. Next base: position 4,875 of record JANRMT010047574.1, read on the forward strand.
CAGAATGCTTATCTAAACACTGTTTGCTGTTGTTATGCATTATAGTGATTCAATAGTCTCTGTGACCGAAAGATATCATAGCAGACAGAAGTACTTTTCAAACACATGGAGCCAAACAGTTGCAGTGGTCTACGTTTGTGTCTGTGTCTCTCTTCTGTGTCTATGTGCTTTATAATGTACACATTAATTATTAAGCTTCTGTTACCTTGTGCTACTGAGCTCTTGAACTGGTAAGAGCAATTTTATCTTTAATTTTCTCTCAGCATCAAGTCTTATGTTCAGTTCCTTTTGCTCTGTCCCTGAAATCCAGGCAGCGGTTTAAAAATCACAGACTGGTGAAATACGAGGTGAATGATTTAAGATCAAGTCCTGTGGGAATTTGTCGTTTCAATGCTATTCACTACAAACTTTTTAACAAGTTGTCCACAGACATGTATTCTAAGAATGATCCTACAGTAATGAAGATAGGCTGGGACAGACCTGAATTAAATAAAGTAAACTCAAAAATGGCTGCCTTCTTATTTTAAGGTCACTATTGTATACAATAGGCAATCTAGTTATCTTTAATGCCTTTTCCTTACTTGGGTCTTTGGGGCGATCTAACCTGAGGCTTACAGCGTGTATGACAGGAAACCACTGTAAATGAGATGCAAGGAACAGAGAAACACAAATAGGGAGATGACCGTGCACTGTGACTATGGATTTAACTCTAGAATGACCCACCAAACAATCCTAAAAAAGCACTAACAGTCTCTTCTTGTAAATCAAAGCTCTTTATTTAAACATAGACTTCTTTTCTTAGGCTGCTGCTCTTCCTGTTCATATTGCTTTTCAGTTTGCTGTACTATCTATTCTGATTAGCCATTTATAAGCCTGTTCCCTTGTGGAAATTCACTTACCTTGGATATAATGTATCATCACCAGGATCTGTTTTAAAATGTCTTGTATTGATATGGAACTTGGAGTCATCTGCTTGCAAAGTGACCCATTGTGAAGTACATCTAACACAGATTATTTGCAATCATAAAACAATACACACACACACACACATATATATATATATATATATACACTCCCCAAACCTGAATTAACCAATTATGGAGCTGTGATGGAACCAGAGTCCAAACAGACATTCACTTCCTTTAGTAAACAAAAGGCAGATCAGAGGGGATCAAATGTAGAGGAACATTTACTTTAAACATCTTGAGGTAGCCCTCAATGATGACATGAAGTAGCTACACCCCATCTCAGCTACTGTCAAGAAGGCTCATCCCAACATTTACCTTCTTAGAAGTCTGAGAATGAAGGTTTCAGTCTCCAAGTCTACACGTTTTATACTCACTGGTTGTGTAACATCTTAGTTTGGCACCTGTTGAGCTCATGATCTCAAGCACTACAAAGAGTGGCGAAGGCATCACTGAATATTACTGACACATAGCACCCTACTTTCAGTACATATTGTGTATAACATACGCCGACTTAGAAAGGATAACATCAGCAATTCTGCCTTTACTTTTCCCTGTCCACCCTTCTGGCAAATGGAACAGGACCATTGGCACTCATACCAGTAGATTCAGGGACAGTTTTTAACCAAAGGTCACAATGTTACTCAGCAACCTCTTATAGTGACCAATACATATTCATGTATATATATATATATATATATATACTCAGCAAAAAAAGAAACGTCCCTTTTTCAGGACTGTGTATTTCAACAATAATGTTTTAAAAATCCAAATAACTTTACAGATCTTCATTGTAAATTGTTTAAACAATGTTTTCCATGCATGTTCAATTAACCATAATCAATTAATTAACATGCACCTGTGGAATGGTCGTTAAGACCTTAACAGCTTACAGAAAGTAGGCATTTAAGGTCACAGTTCTAAAAACGCAGGACACTAAAGAGACTTGTCTACCGACTGTGAAAAACACCCAAAGAAAGATGCCCAGGGTCCCTGCTCATCTGCGTGAACGTGCATTAGGCATGCTGCAGGGAGGCATGAAGACTGCTGATGTGGCTAGGGCAATAAATTGCCATGTCCACACTGTGAGACGCCTAAGACAGCGCTACAGGGAGACAGGAAGGACAGCTGATCATCCTCGCAGTGGAAGACCACGTGTAACAACACCTGCACAGGATCGGTACATCCGAATATCACACCTGCATGACAGGTACAGGATGGCCACAACAACTGCCCGAGTCACACCAGGAACACACAATCCCTCCATCAGTGCTCAGACTGTCCGCAATAGGCTGAGAGAGGCTGGACTGAGGGCTTGCAGGTCTGTTGTAAGGCAGGTCCTTACCAGACATCACCAGCAACAACGCCGCCTATGGGCACAAACCCACCTTCGCTGGACCAGACAGGAGTGGCAAAAAGTGCGTGAGTTTCTGCATGACAGCAATGTCAGTGTTCTGCCATGGCCAGCGAAGAGCCCAGATCTCAATCCCATTGAGCACGTCTGGGACCTGTTGGATCACAGGGTGAGGGCTAGGGCCATTCCTCCCAGAAATGTCCAGGAACTTGCAGGTGCCTTGGTGGAAGAGTGGAGTAACATCTCACAGCAAGAACTGACAAATCTGGTCCAGTCCATGAGGAGGAGATGCACTGCAGTACTTCAAGCAGCTGGTGGCCACACCAGATACTGACTGGTACTTTTGATTTTGAGCCTCCCTTCATTCAGGGACACATTGTGAAACATTTTTAGTTTATGTCTTATGGTGTTGACTCTTTTAGTGTTCATACAAATATTTACACATTAAGTTTACTGAAAGTAAAAACAGTTGAAAGTCAGAGGACGTTTCTTTTTTTGCTGAGTATATATACAGTACAGGCCAAAAGTTCGGACACACCTCCTCATTCAATGTGTTTTCCTTATTTTCATGACCATTTACAGCACTCCACTCTCCTTCTTGGTCAAATAGCCCTTACACAACCTGAAGGTGTGTTTGGGGTCATTGTCCTGTTGAAAAATGAATGATCGTCCAACTAACCTGACTTCTGCACAACACAATTGCTGGTCCAAACCCCATTGATAAAGCAAGAAATTCCACTAAATAACCCTGATAAGGCACACCTGTGAAGTGAAAACCATTTCAGGTGACTACCTGTTGAAGCTCATCGAGACAATGCCAAGAGTGTGCAAAGCAGTAATCAGAGCAAAGGGTGGCTATTTTGAAGAAACTAGAATATGTTTTCAGTTATTTCACCTTTTTTTGTTAAGTACATAACTCCACATGTGTTCATTCATAGTTTTGATGCCTTCAGTCATGAAAATAAAGGAAACACATTGAATGAGGAGGTGTGTCTAAACTTTTGGCCTGTACTGTATATATAAATATATATATTGTGGAAAGGGCCCGGACACAGACAGGCAGACATGTTGAAAGTCACCACCACACGTTTATTTTACAAACTATTTACAAAGTCCAAAAGTGCACACACCCCAAGTCCCCAAAGTCCTGGCCAAACAACACCTTGCCTTTCTTCGGGCCGTCTCCACTCTCATTCCTTCTGCCTTGTCCTGCTTCCACCCGAGTCCAGCCTCGAATGAAGGGAGGTGGCCCCTTTTATCTGCACCCGGATGCGCTCCAGGTGCTCCCCGGCAATCTCCCGCTGACACACCCCAGTGTGGCGGAAGTGCCGGCTGTTCTCCCTGCTTCTCTTCCCCCCAGCACTTCCTGGTGTGGCGGAAGTGCTGCGGTCCAGGGTTCCCAAGGCATTGGGGCGCCCCCTGGTGGTTACCACGGGCCCCTACAGGGTTGGGCTTCCAAGCCCTCTACCCGTGGCCCCCAAAGCAACTAGGGTGGCAGCCCCCACGTGATCCAGGGTGGGCGTAGACCCTGTTCCGGTTCTTCAGGGCGTCCCGGCTGGGTCGTCGTCCCTGGCATCCCTGACAGTGCCCCACAGCCAGTGAAGACCACTCGGGAGTAGCGACACGTCCCGCGAGGGTAACTTACCCCCGAAGCGGGTCCTACTCCTGGGAAGCCGGGGTCCGGCCCTGTTCTCCAAACAGGCATAGGGGCGGAGACGCCACCTGGACACCACCACTTGGTGTCTTCCTGTGCCTCGCACAGGCTGCACTCCCCCACTCTTACTGGCACCCCGGGGCCCACTACTTTGGCACCCCCTCCAAGGTTTTCGTGCCCCTTTGGTTGGAGCCACTTGCCCCTTCGTAGCCTCCGCCAGCCGTGGCGGCACCCCCTCGCCAGCGGAGAGTCCTCCCATCAGACGGCCCGTTGTATGACGGCAGGTTCCCAACGAAGCGGGTCCTACTGCTCGTCCAGGGTCCGGTCCTGCAATAAACAGAAAAACGGGGGCAGAGCCGCTGCCTGGACACCCTTCACCTGGCGTCTCCTTGTGTCGCGCACTGGCAGCGCCCCACCTCCGACCGGCACTTGCCTGTTTGGCACCCCCTCCGTGGGTTCCGTGCCCCTCCTGTCGGTGGATTAGATGGGACCGCCTGCAGACCTTTCCTCTCCGCTGACCTCACGGGTTCCCTCTGCCCCCACAGAGGGCGGCCAGCACTCGGACGTGTGCTCCCAGCACCACGTCCCCTCCTATCGGAGGAACCAGCATTCACCCTTCGATTCCTCCTGTCGCTCTGGGACGCCCTGATGGTCTGAGTCTCCTTATTGCAAAGAAAGAGACTCCTTCCCGTCTGCGTCCCTGTAGAGCGGCGCGAGACTGCTGCCGACTCGGGGCGGAGGGTGCTAGGACCTGGGGCACTCAACAGCCCGTGTCCTGCCAGCCCTCTCGCGGACTCTCCCCTCATCGCGCGCACAGCCCCCTGCGCCGCATCCACTGTCGGAGGACTGCTTACTTGATGCTGATCGTTGGTATCACAGCCGTTTTCAGCAGACCCTCCTTCATGCTGTACGGGGACGGCTGTACTCACCTTCCCCGCCGTACACCTCCGGCTGAAGAATCCAGTGTCGCGCTGTCTGATCGCCATCAAGAGCTCTTCGATTGACGCGACCGCCTTCATCTCCAGTACTCGCAACTCCGCCCGGAGGGCACGTAGCATCTGCGACAAACGCTGCTCTGCGGGCTGAAGGCACGCCTCCAGCTCCGACAGAGCAGCCGGCAAAGACAGGAAGTTAACCGACGCGGAGCTTACCTGTCCATCAGCCCCAAACGCCGGCAACTTCCTGTGGGCCTCTTCCTCCGGCCCAATTGGGTCTCCCCCCGGCACGTGATGGACATTCCTTCGTCCCGCCTCTCTCCAGTCATCGGCGGGCACGCAAGACACACCATTCAATCGCGTGCCTGTTCTGGTGGAGGCTCTTCTGGCTTGCGGCCACTTTGACTCCCCTCCTGCGGCGACAACGTGCCTGCCTGCAGCCTCGCTGTTTCCAGTGCCTCTCGAGCTGCAGTGGCTCCTTCTCCGCAGCTCCCGAAGCTGCCGCCGCGCTGTTGAAGCCCCGCAGACCAGCATGCGTCCGGCACTGACGCGGATCCGGGCAGCCCAGCCTGAAAGATAGAAAACACGCCTGGCCCCTATGGGCCGGCTGCCGATAGGCAGGGAACTCACCTCCCGTGTCCCGTCTAACCGAGGAGACGTCCTCGGCGTGGCCTCTCTTCACGCAATGCCTTCCCGGGCACCTCCAGCAACGGCACACTTATAGGAGCCCGCTGCACTCGCGCCATGCCCGCCGCCAACCCGCGACAGGGGAAAATGGCTCTCCTGTGGACCCGTGGCGGTCCGTGGGGTACCTTTCTTCCGCGGGGTTGTGTGCATGCTGTCCCCACGGCACAAGGGTGGGGTCCCCTGCTGCGCCGGGCCATCCACAACGAGATTTTGTTACCCAGGTCCCCGTCTTGCACCAGACAGAGCATCCTGCCGACTACGCCAGATGTGGAAATGGCCCGGACACACACAGGCCGATATGTTGAAAGTCACCACCACACGTTTATTTTACAAACTATTTACAAAGTCCAAAAGTGCACACACCCGAAGTCCCCAAAGTCCTGGCCAAACAACACCTTGCCTTTCTTCGGGCTGCCTCCACTCTCGCTCCTTCTGCCTTGTCCTGCTTCCACCCGACTCCAGCCTCGAATGAAGGGAGGCGGCCCCTTTTATCTGCACCCGGATGTGCTCCAGGTGCTCCCCGGCAATCTCCCGCTGACACGCCCCAGTGTGGCGGAAGTGCCGGCTGTTCTCCCTGCTTCTCTTCACCCCAGCACTTCCTGGTGTGGCGGAAGTGCTGAGGTCCAGGGTTCCCAAGGCATTGGGTCATCCCCTAGTGGTGACCACAGGCCCCTACAGGGTTGGGCTTCCAAGCCCTCTACCCGTGGCCACCAAAGCAACCAGGGTGGCGGCCCCCACGTGATCCAGGGCGGGCGTAGACCCTCTTCCGGTCCTTCAGGGCGTCCCAGCCGGGTCGTCGTCCCTGGCATCCCTGACAATATATATATATATATACTAGCAAAATACCCGCGCTTCGCAGCGGAGAAGTAGTGTGTTAAAGAAGCAATGAAAAAGAAAAGGAAACATTTTGAAAATAACGTAACATGATTGTCAATGTAATTGTTTTGTCACTGTTGTGAGTGATGAGTGTTGCTGTCATATATATATATATATATATATATATATATAAATATATATATATATATATTTACACACACACACATAAACATATATATATATACATATCTATACATATACACATATATATACACACACACATATATACATACATATATATATATCTACATATATACACATACATATACATACACACATACATACATACATACACACACATATATACACACAAATACATATATATATACATACACACACACATATATAAACATATATATACATATACATACATATCTACATATATACACACACAGCTATTTCGTATCAGTGCAAGACGCTGCTTGTTAAAACGGATAACTCCCGCTCTTACGTGCAAGTCTGCGTGGATATTATGAACTATCGTATTTGTTCAAGTTCTATTTAAATTTTAAATAGAAGGAATTTTTATTTAGTCGACAGAAATATCTTTGGTAGGAATGGTAAAAACAGACAGGAATATTATTCCTGAATAAATCAACTCAAACCTTAAACAACTTATAATATTTTGCTCTCCATAAAAATATATCCTGTCTAAATTATACAAGTTAGAAATAAAGTAAACGTTAAAAGAACAAACATTCAAATTTCTTTACTCTTATGTAATTTTATATAAAAAATAAACTTAGATTTTAAATATCCCAAAAGATTTTGCTCTCCATAAAAATATATCCTGTCAAAATTATACAAATTCAAATATGAACATGCTGCATAACAAAACCTGGAAATATAAATAAAATGTGTTCCTTTCAGCAATAACAAATCAAATCATTCAGTTGTCTTTGCTCATATGTCATTTTAGAGCTGGACGCCTGGCATCTTTTTTTGGCAACAAGTTCGTTTATGTTTGGTGTGAGGTTCTGTGTTGTGGAGATTCTCAGGATGGACTGCAGGTGCTCATCAGTGAGGCGACTCCTGTGTGCTGTTTTGTTAGTCTTCATCACTGAGAAGAGCTTCTCACACAGATATGTGCTACCAAACATGCACAAGGTTCGAGCCGCATGTAGACGGACTTTTTTTGTTCTTCAAAGTCACCAAAGCGCCGTGCAAACTCAGTGCGCTCAGTTTATCAGCAAAGTGCGTATTTGGGAACACCGTAGTGACGACTTGGTTCAACATTACTTGGCAACAGGGAAAGTGGGGCAAGTTGCACTGGTGCATTTGTGTCTCCCATAAAAG
>JANRMT010047579.1:0-12348 GCA_026402145.1 Polypterus bichir lapradei
TATATATATATATACACACACAAATACACAGTATCTCACAAAAGTATGTATATATACAGTATACAATACATACAGTACATGCATTCACACATCTATAGATATACCCATGAACATATTATACTATACATGTATGGTGTTGTACCTTTTTTAAAAAAGAAAAAAAAATATATATTAAAAGGGACCACACAGTAAATGCACGATCAGGACTGTTTACAGCAAGGTGATGGCAATATTTTCCTGCTTCAATCCTGCTAATCACTGAAATGAGGAACACTTGCCATGAGCAAACCAATACGAGAAAACATATCTTAAAACTTATCTTTAATTTCAATTTGCCTTGTATTGCTTAGAAACATACTGCTAATCATGTTATGTTTGGAAAAATGAACCAAAATGCTCTCTTCTGAACACAAAAGTAGTTATGTTCTATTACACTAATTTTAGCAATATGTACTATTAAGTAAAACTCAGATTTAAAAATCTCATGTAAATCATTTGAAATGCTCTAACATTTGAGTATTTGACAGAATTTGCACATCTTTTCATAAAATAAGCGGTTTAGAAAAACTAAAGAAAAAACTTGCTCCGTCTTCCTAATGATTTCTTGCATCTAAAGATTTCAACCCCTGTGGATATGGGTGTGTATTTGCCACAGTTCATCTATAGCTGGTATTCTGCAGCTCAAAATCCTGCATATTTAGGATTATGATTTCAACAGGACAAAACAAATGTGTGCCTATTATTGAAAAAATATTTGTTAAAATTAACATGAATTTCAGCTTGTAATGCACTTTACTGCACCTTGCTCAATAAATGCTTTGGGAGATATGGCTAATCCCCAAACAAAGTATGCTGTGAAACACATGCATATAAGAGCTTGCTTTGCAAACTTTGGTCTCATTTTTATAATTGGCACTATTACATATTTTCTATTTGAATTACATTGGAGTATAATTTGACTAGAATAAAACATGTGCATTAAAATTAACATGGAGTGTATGAATGGTGCCTGAGAAGAGATCGCATTAAAAGGACATTCCTATCCACTCAAATTACAATTGTGTTGTAAGACGGGGTGGGGATTTGATAACTGCTTACATTAATCAGCTCAACACCACATCACTAATACTTTTCCCAGTACTTTTGCACATGCATTGATAAATGCGATCACAAGAATGAGATGTTCTGTACATGAGTCAAGCGATACTTGCATGAGCTTTGTTATATGAAATATGTTACATTTTTATCTATGCATTACTCATTTGTATTGGTTTGAATGCCTACTTTGTATGTTTTGCTGTTTTAACCCTATCTAATCTAATGTAGTTAATCGTTTTTACTAAATACTATCTTGTAAAACTTCTGGTAACAGGCATTTTGGGAAACCAATGAAAAAGTAGCAAGCTTAAACACTGTAAAATTGTTAATTCTCTATGGTTCATCATTTTAAGGAAACTCATCCATCACCTGATATCAGGTCAGAAAAAGAAGGTGCTAAAGTGTGAAGATAACAATGTGCTTTTATTTCACCTCTTTTCTTCTGACTGGGTACATATTTAATTTGTGGTTAATTAGAATAAAAAAACGCAAAACAGGAAATTAAAATGACACTGCTTTGTTGTACTGCAATCCAGTCAGATTGTTTACAGTAATCAGTGAATGTTTGCCATGTTTCTGTGCAGGTTTTTCTACGGGTACTCCTGTGTTCCTCTCATATGCCAAAGATGTGCTTGTGTTATAACAATTGTAACCTGGTACCATTAAGGCATGCACATGAGTGGATCCCACGATGGACTGACACCATGTCCAGGTTTTGTTCTCTCTTTGTACTCAATACTGCTGGAATATATTCCAGTACCTTATGAGAATGTCATGTTAGGTTACATACTTGTTTTATTGCAATGACAGAAAATTAATCAAGGTCCCAATCAAAGTGAATTAAAGTCTTCATGATTGTCAGTTTTCCTGTAGGGGTTAACATTGGCAGTACATCTATGCATGAATATTTTGTATGTATACTAAATATATTACTATAGATGTGTGTCCAAGAGAAATTAAAAATACACTTACACACTATTTGTTATAAATGCTCTCCATTATGTAGTGAGATCATTTAGTTTTTGTGGACTAGTGATACGAACACTCCAGAAACAAGGCTACATAATGAGGCAATATGAACAAATGAAAATTACTCAAAATAATCCTACCCTTCGTGGATGAACTCCTCCAGTGCTGCACATTCTGACACCAGTTGTGGAAAGTTACTCTTCAAGGCAACATATGACAAAATTGGAAGCAGGTCATCTGCACCACTGCAAGAGAGACAAAAATTACTTTATGTGAAAACAACATGCATTAAAGCTGTACTTTCCCAATTTAGAAAGGATATACTGATACTAATTGCAACAAACTTGTACATTGATTTGTTTGAATGCTGGTTTATCCAAAGCACAGTTTATTCATTACTCTTATTAAAACTGAGCTTAAAAGGCATATTCATCCATCGTTTTCCATTTTAAATGTGGTGTCTTGCTTAATTTCCCACCTAAATCCTTCATGAATGTTGCAACCAAAAGTGAACACTTAGTGCACATCATGTCTTATTTTATCCATAAACAAATATATGGCATTCAGATTTAGGGCAGCTTTAAGTAGATAAATAAGGTGTTTTGTATTTCATCAAACACATGTAAGCTGTGAACAAGAGTAAAAAAATAAAAAATGCTCCAAAGGAAAAATGAACAATTACTTGGAATATAATCTAATTTTAAGGTTCTGGAATAAGTAAAATTGCTTGCAGCACTCAGCTGTTGCAAGACCAAACAATATTGTGTCCGATATATTTAGCATTATTTTTAGTTATTTGTATATAGCAGTTGTAGATCTTCAAAAATCCAACTTTTTATAAACAGTTTATTTCGATATGCCCTTGAAAAGAGACATCTGGATGAAACTTGGTAATCATAAACCAATAAACCGGTTACTAATCTTGGAAAGCTAATATTTTTTTTTTTTTTTTTTACTAAGGCAACACTAATCTAGAGATGAAGCACTGGATTACTCCTTGCTAGTTCCTTTTTTCATTAGAACATTCCAGACGAGAACAGGCCATTCAGCCCAACAAAGCTCGCCAGTCCTATCCACTTGTTTCCTCCAAGAAAACATCAAGTCGAGTTTTGAAAGTCCCTAACGTCTTACTGTCTACCACACTACTTGGTAGCTTATTCCAAGTGTCTATCGTTCTTTGTGTAAAGAAAAACTTCCTAATGTTTGTGCGAAATTTACCCTTAACAAGTTTCCAACTGTGTCCCCGTGTTCTTCATGAACTCATTTTAAAATACAAGTCTCGATCCACTGTACTAATTCCCTTCATAATTTTAAACACTTCAATCATGTCACCTCTTAATCTTCTTTTGCTTAAACTGTAAAGGCTCAGCTCTTTTAATCTTTCCTCATAATTCAACCCCTGTAGTCCTGGAATCAGCCTTGTCGCTCTTCTCTGGACCTTTTCTAGTGCTGCTATGTCCTTTTTGTAGCCTGGAGACCAAAACTGCACACAGTACTCAAGATGAGGCCTAACCAGTGCATTATAAAGGTTGAGCATAACCTCCTTGGACTTGTACTCCACACATCGTGCTATATATCCTAACATTCTATTAGCCTTCTTAATGGCTTCTGAACACTGTCGGGAAGTTGATAGCTTAGAATCCACTATGACTCCTAAATCCTTCTCATAAGGTGTACTCTCGATTTTCCGACCGCCCATTGTGTATTCAAACCCAATATTTTTACTTCCTATGTGTAATACTTTACATTTACTGACATTAAATTTCATCTGCCACAAATCTGCCCAAGCCTGTATGCTATCCAAGTCCTTCTGTAATGATATAACAGATTCCAAATTATCTGCTAATCCACCTATCTTGGTATCATCTGCAAACTTAACCAGCTTGTTACTTGTATTCCTATCTAAATCATTTATATATATTAAAAATAGCAGCGGCCCTAGCACTGACCCCTGTGGAACACCACTCTTAACATCGGCCAGTTCTGATGAGGTTCCTCGCACCATCACCGTCTGCTTCCTGTGTCTGAGCCAATTCTGTACCCATCTAAAAACATCACCCTGAACTCCCACTTCTTTTAACTTGATGCCCAACCTCTCATGTGGCATCTTATCAAATGCTTTCTGAAAGTCCAGATAAATAACATCATATGCTCCACTTTGATCGTATGCTTTTGTTGCAACCTCATAGAATTCCAACATGTTAGTAAAGCACGACCTCCCTCTTCTGAACCCATGCTGACTGGTCAGAATAACTCCTGTCCTTGCCATGTGTTGCTCAATCTTATCCTTAATAATTCCTTCCATTAATTTTCCTGTGATGCATGTTAAGCTTACTGGCCTATAGTTGCTTGGATCTGCCCTGTCACCCTTTTTATATAATGGAATGATATTTGCCATTTTCCAGTCCTTCGGAATCTCTCCAGTGCTCAGTGACTTCCTAAAAATGTGTCAAGGGTTTATATATGTACTCACTAGCCTCCTTAAGAACACGAGGATAAATATTATCTGGTCCTGGTGATTTGTTTGATTTCAGCTTATTTAATCTGAGCAGCACTTCTCCCTCTTCAATTTCCAAATCCCTCAGTACCTCCTTAGCAGTTGTGTTTACCTCTGGGAGGTTATCCACTCGCTCACTTGTAAACACCTCCGAAAAATGTAAGTTTAGGGCATCTGCTATTTCATTGTCTGTATCTTTTAATTCCCCTTTACTATTCCTGATGAACTTGACCTCCTCCTTGACTGTTCTTTTACTACTAAAATACTGAAAAAATCTCTTAGGGTCTTCTTTCGCCTTATCTGCTATATTCCTCTCCAACTGTCTTTTAGCCTCCCTGATATCCTTCTTAATGGTTGCTCTCATATTTTCATACGCTCTACGATTCACTTTGCAGTCATTAGTCTTATATGCCTTATACAGCAGTTTTTTCCTTTGCAACTTCTTTTTTAAATCTTTATTAATCCATCGTGGAGTTTTTTTTAGTTTCCTATTAATTCCAAATTTAGGTATGTATCTGTCCTGCATTACATGTAAAACATTTTTAAACCTGTTCCACTGCTCCTCGACTGTCTCCACACTTAAAAGCTTATCCCAGTCTATCCTACTTAGACTTTGTCGAATCTTCTCAAAATTAGCCCTACCAAAGTTCAACTTAACAATTTTAGTCTTTGCATCCGTACTATTACAAAATACTGAGAACTGTATTACATTATGGTCACTTGACCCTAGTGGTTCAATTACCTCTACACCCTCAATTCTATCCTGATTATTACAGAATACTAAATCTAGACAGGCTTCACCCCGTGTTGGTACTTTAACATGCTGTGTTAAAAAACAGTCGCTGATTACTTTTAAAAACTCCTGCTCTTGTGCTCCTCCATCTGCAAGGTTATCCCAGTTAATATTTGGATAATTAAAGTCCCCCATGACTATAATATCCCCCTGTAAACTTGCCTTTTTGATATTACTAAAAAGATGTGTGTTGAAATTATTGTCTGAATTGGGTGGTCTATAACACACTCCTAAAATAAGGCCTCTTTCCCTAATATTTTCCAGGCGAAGCCACATGTCCTCACTAAGATGGGGCTCATCATCCAACTGAAGACGACTTACATTTAAACCCTGTTTGGCATAAACAGCAACCCCACCTCCTTTTCTGTTCTGTCTATCCTTCCTAAAAAATGTGTATCCCTCTATGTTACACTCATCTCCATCTTTGTTATTTAGCCAGGTTTCCGTTATTGCTATAATATCATAATTATGCTCTGCTACATACAACTCCAACTCACTTACCTTATTTTTGATACTTCTAGCATTAAGGCAAGCTATTTTTAAAGTGTTAATCCTTCTACATTTACGTGTTTGCTTAGAATTTACATTACTATGCATTTTTTTTTCTACACCATTGTTTGTTCTTCCATATATAGATCTAAATCTGGCCTGTCCTAAACTCCCTGCCCCCCCATTCCCTAGTTTAAACAATCCTCGACTAGCCTACACATATGCCTCCCCAATACATTGGTGCCCCTCCGGTTCAGATGTAACCCGTCACGGCGGAACAGGTCCCATCTGTTCCAAAAGGAGTCCCAATGCCCCATAAACCTATACCCTTCTACCCTGCACCAAGATTTGAGCCACGCGTTAAGCCTTCTAATCTCCTCAATCTTACCTGGACTGGCGCGTGGCACAGGCAGAACTTCGGAGAAGACTACCTTGTCAGTTCTGCTCCTCAGCTTGGTACCTAACTCTTTGAATTTGGATCGCAGAACTGACAGACTACCCTTATGTATGTCATTTGTTCCAACGTGGACAATGACAACTGGATCCACCCCCGCTCTGGCCAAGAGCCTATCCACCCTTCCAGGGAGGTCTCCCACCTGTGCTCCCGGAAGGCAACACACCGTGCGAGACTCTCTCTCTCTGGAGCACACCTGCGCTTCAATCCCCCTAATGATTGAGTCCCCAACTATCACTACCTCTCTCTTTCTGGGAACTGGTTTTGAGGTGGCCCGTTGGGGCTCCTCAACCCTGCCTACCACCTCAGAATTATCAGAGTCACCGTCCAGCTCCGCAAGGACATGATAACGGTTAGACACTTCTAATTCTGGGGTTGATGCCCCCGGACAGTGTGCACCCTTTACCTTACGCCTTGTGACCGTGACCCACCTATTTCTACCTGTCTGGTCTGGAATCTCCTCCCGCGCCACCTTAGGGGTGCACACTATCTCTCTAAAGGACACCTGGGCCAAGTCCGCCAATTCTCTATTACAACGCAGGTCAGCCAACTCCTCCTCCAGTTCAGCGACCCTGAGCTCGAGGTGATGGATCAGCTGGCATCTCTTGCAGATGTAGCCCTCATAGACAACTGGCTCTTCCAAACCATCATCTAAAAAGTCCAACATCCAACAGGACTTGCATTGCACTGGCCTCATTATTAAAATTTGACTTGGGATTACTAAACTGCCTTAACTTTTTAAACTTTTTTTTTTTTTGTTTCTTAAAATTAAATTTCTTCTTCTTTCAGCTGCTCCTTAACTTAAATGGTAACACTAAGAAGTACTACAGATATTTTACACCTTATCTCCTTAAGCTCCTGTACTGTTGTCCCTCTCAGCTGCCTGCTATTTGTCTATGAGGTTAACTTACTTTTCTCTGCCTCTTCTCCTTACTTTGCGCTCCTCTTACTGATAAGCTCTCCACTCGCACTGTTTGTATTCCCCCGTATTAATGAACCAATACGCTGTCGCCCACTTAACTGTTCTACCTCTGGACCGCTAAGGGCTGTTTAATCTAAAATAAATAAATAAATAAAACTTTACTACCTTATTTGCACCTACTGCTCCTTGTGCCTGATCGGCGTCAACGCTGGCCGTTTACCTGCACACTGCTGAGCTTCTACCTTTTACTGTTTTGAAGTCAGCCGCGGCCTTTTTTTTCTTTTCCTTTAAACTAAGGAATCGCTGTTACGACGACGCGGTTATTTATTTACAAATGCCGATATCAGTTACTGCTGCTTTCTACCCTGCCGCCTCGATGCTAATTCAAATACAGATAACAAGACAGGTACAAGTACAAATAACTTTTCCAAGCGCACTTCCAAACACCCTGCTACTTTTGCTCTTGTGCGGGCGAAAAAAAAGCAAAAAAAAACCCTTCTAAAGGGAAAAAAAGCTTTAAAAATTCCCACACGGCTCCTTAGCGGCAACCAAAACCCAAGTTTTTAAGAGCAAAATGTATTTTTTTTATTTAAATCTCACACCACAGAACAAACCAACAACTCTCAACAGACTCTAGCGTTTGCAAAGCACACGTCAGCACAAAGCACACGTGACTCTCCACGTGTTGTGTGATGCTTTCTGACAAACCAGCCCAATGTTTGAGTGTTTTTATTATTTATCAGCAGTGTAAAACTTGACTTCATAACTTACAGTGATGTGGTACTAATGGCTGTGTTTCTATAGCTACTTGTGTATCAGATGTTGTGTGTTAATACTTAACTTTCAGTTAAACATATTACTTACATATCTATAACACTCATACCAATGTCTAAGTGATATTTTTGGGAACTCAAGAGTAAACATACAATGTTGGCAATGTGATAAACAGCAATTTTCTATTAACTTGTGCATTTAACTGAATTCTTTAAATACTAATTGCTTGTGATTTACCCTCCTTAAACAATAATGAAATCTTATACTTCATGTAGAGGATCTAAAGTAGAAGTCCTCGGTTATAGTTCTGGTGCAGTGGCAGCAGATCAAGGTTTTTGAATTAACCAATTTCTTAATTGGAACCCATCCATTTTCTGCTAAAGCAACATGTTTTTTGGAACTATTTTTAGTTAACTTACTTGTTATGATTCAGAACCGTTAACCGTTTATTTTAAACAGCCGCATTTATGTTTTGATTCCCATTTTTAACCATCACCAGTCAAAGAGACACAAATGACAAAGGAAACCAACAGCTCTCCAGCTAACTTCATTACATTTAAACTTCTGTATATGCATCATGAAGCATCCATGTTAATAAACGTTTACAAATACATAAGAGAAAAAGGAAGGATCAAGAAGTACAAATCTGTTCTGGTTCACAAAACATTCAGATAATGTTCTCAAAAAGGAAACTCTACAGCTGCTGGAATTCTCTTGGGAGAATCAAAGCACTAACAAGCCATAAAATGAAATAAGTTTCATTATCAGCAAGAATTGGCTTCTAATTAGGAAACTGATTGGGGGAAAAAAGCCTGCAGCCACCACGGCCCTCCAGGAACATAAAGGAGAATCCTTTGTCTAAAACAAATAAGTTTCTCAGGTCTATCACGACTGTTGTTGGTCAGGGATCAAAATTTTGGAAAAAGCATATATTAAAATTTTTAAATAAATTCTATTAAAGTAATTTAAGTAAAAAAAAAGTTGTACATTGTTGTCTTGTATTTAAATCAACAGTAAAATGAACAGCATAAGGATTGGTCCATAACTCTGAACTGAACAGTAAGGTTAAAATATAGATGAATTTAGATGCTAATATAAAGCCAGGACAGCATTTAGACATTGGTGAAAACCACAGAATGGGCAATGTAAGAACGAACATTGGCTGGCATGCTACTGTGAAAAGATACTTGTGCTCAGATCCTGCACACATCAAAATGCCCTTGAAATGAGACAAATACTGTAAATATGATAAATGGCATATGCTGATGACCGTACACATGCACACAACCACAGGAATAAAGAAAGAACTGAGACAACAGCAGTTGCAAACGTCTTCAGCAGTAAGCCCAGACCTGCCACTGTATGTACCAAAAATAAGCCTTAAAATTATCACCCTAAAATATGTACAGTATATAAATGTAACAGCAGAAAATTAGCACTATTGTATTTGATAAAATCTGCAGATGACTAGAATGGTTTTCATTTTGAAACAGGTGCTCTATATTGCCACTCATTCAGAATACTAAAAAATGGAGATCAAAAGATAGAACAAACGTCACTGTTTTTTGTTTTAAAACGTGGTGTCATGGTTAATTTCCCACCTAAATCCTTCCTGAGCATTTTATCCAAGCAGCAGATGTTAAAGGCATTACTCTGCCTCTGTATCTGCAAAACTATCCTAGAAATCAGTGTTTTAAAGTTACTGTCAAACATCATTTACTGATACAATAAATCATGCATCATATAAAATAAGCCACACAACAAAAAGGCACTAATTAAAATCTAACTGAATGACACCCTGTTAATACTGTGGTGCTCTCAACATCTGTGCAAAGGGACAAAAGGCCCAACTCTTTAGAGTCCTGGTGCTTTCTGTTTTGCTATACGGTTACAAGACATGGACGCTATTCACTGACCTGAGACGAAGACTGAATGCCTTCGGTACTGGGTCTCTTTGGAGGATCCTTAGGTACCGGTGGTTTGACTTTGTGATGTACAAGTGGTCGCTCACAGAATTCCAAAAGAAGCACATTACCAGCATTGTAAGGAAGAGTTATAGCACTATGGCCATGTGGCACAACTCCCCAAAAGTGTTCCAGCTCGCAGGATCCTCATTACAGAGGACCTGAGCAGCTGAGCCATACCATGGGGACACCCATATAACACCTGGCTGTGGCAGATAGATGGTAATTTCCAGAGGGTAGGTGTGATGGGTGTGGCAATACTCCTTGATACAGAGATTACATACAAGTCAGATTCATTGACTTTACCTTATAATTGATTTGTAAACCATGAAGCTGTAGATTAAGTGTAGGACATTTTCATGCTTTCTATCATCAATCTCTGCATTCATGAAATACTCTTCAAACAAATGTATAAGCAACAGACGTGATCACTGGTAAACTCAAAGTACTGGCACGTATACAACTTTTACACTGCAACTGAAGGTAGCACTACATCACAAACTATTATTTCATAGCTCTGTTCTGTTAACTATTGACCATCAGTTTAACTTTTTATGTGCTATTTGGTAATGGAAAATATATAGGTTTTAATGAAAGGCTCATGTTTGACTATTAAGACTTGCTACATGTTAGATATGTAACTAAAAATCATTAAGTATTGCCTCTACCAGGAATAATGCCAAGAAGGTTCTTTGCTTCCCGATGTTTTTAGAAAAGGAGGCGTTACAGATATTAGTTAGCCACAGATTGTTTTATCATCACACAATTTTACAGTTTGCTGTGACTATTGTATACTGCATGAGTAAAGTAACTTTCATGGCCTGCATGTGCTTCCTTTTTCTTTCAATTTTATGAAAGGTGAAAAACTGGAGAAAATGAATAAAAAGCCAAACATGAGAACCTACAAAATTCTCACAAACGTTTTTAAAATGAAGTGCAATACTGTTCTATTGTTACGTATTAAAAAAAAATAAAAATTACAATGAAAAACATGTGGAAAAATGCTAAATATTTACATATCTAAAAAAAAGAGAAAAGTTTTTACTAATACTCTATAAAACGGGGACATTCGGCCTTTGTACTGCAACAAGTACCACAAAAAAATTTATATAATCCAACTTAAAATACAATTACGTAAAAAGGTTGGGTTTTGTAAACTTATTTACTCGCTTCCCCAGCTTATCTTCACACTCGACTTCATTTGTTTGAAAAATGCTGTGGTGTGCGTGAGTCAAGTTGTTTATATTAGACATGAAATGCAACACCGCCGCTCTGTCACGCACTCTTGTGAACACTCATTTTAACTTGGAGTTTACTTTCTAGCTTTGATTGTTTTCTTAGGTGTGGGGAGAGGGAACATCTAATTATATCACTCCAGCATCATTTACATTTAGCAAGTGAGCTAGGATATCATGTGCTGAAAAGAAAATGTGGTGCATTTGTAAGCCACTGTGTTAATTCTGTCAAGTTTTATTTTATTGTTGTATTTTCTCATGATTAGGAGTTGACACAGAAGCTCTCAATATAAAAATGCATACATTTATATCACATGGGGATTTTTTTTTTTTTTTAAAACACTTTTTTTATATTGTTCATGTTTTCCTTTAATACAGATACTTTTTGGAATGATGTCAGCAACTATGAACTCCCTGGAAACTATTGTATTTAAAAGCTAAAAAAAATAAAAGCATGGTGTGGGTAAGAAAACAAAGCTTACTAAAGTAAACAGATTTTATAATAATAATAAATATTATATAGCACATTCCCAACCACAAAGAGTTTATGCTTTATGGTCATCTGTCAAATGTCATCTTTGGGAACAATGATTATTCTTCTTGTGTTACATTTTGTAAATTGCCTGCATTGCAAACACAAAACTGCTTTTTTAATTGAATGTTCAGAAGCCTAAAGAGAGCACTTGCAGCACCACTATCACACCAATGAATAGTGATGAAGACAGACTTCGCTAGCTATGATCTAATTGGTTAATAATTGTGGTGGCTGTTGGTTGCTGGAACAAAAAGGGTCATGTTGTACAATTTACAGTTTCAGTGAGCCAACTTCCAATTTATGATTGGAATTGCATTAAACAGAAAGCCAAACAAATCAAAATTCAACACCAACAATTCAATTTCAAGTATTGGTTTGTTACGTTCCATACCACTTTACATTCCCTTTAAGCTGCATAATTGCTCTTCACAAAGCATAATATTGATTGCACTGTTTTTCAAAAATCATGTCCTAGACATTAGCCACTTTGTTTCCTGGCCATTAAGAGGCTGATGCATTTCAGTCCCTCATAAAAAATTAATGTAAAACAATTTTGCACATAAGACATGGTCTAAGTTTTTGATGATGATAAAAAAAAAAAAAAAAAAAAAAAAAAAA
>JANRMT010047622.1:0-15719 GCA_026402145.1 Polypterus bichir lapradei
ACAATCATGTTACGTTATTTTCAAAATGTTTCCTTTTCTTTTTCATTACTTCTTTAACACACTACTTCTCCGCTGCGAAGCGCGGATATTTTGCTAGTACAATATATAAAACAGAACACAAGTACAGTGGAACCTCGGTTCACGAACGTCCCGGTTCACGTACAACTCGGTTCACGACCAAAAAGCTCGCCAAACTTTTGCCTCGGTTCACAACCACACACTCGGTATACGAACAAGCCAGTTTCCCTTGCCTCCTAAACAGAGAGAGAGATCAAGAGCAAGTAAGCACTTGCCTGCTGGGGAGGGGGAGGAGGAGATTGCTGCAATGTTTGCTGAACAAGCCCGTTTCCCTTGCAAGAGCACGTGCCTGCTGGGGAGGGGGAGGAGGAGATTGCTGCAATGTTTGCTAAACAAGCCGCTCCTTGTTTTCAATAAGACGTGCACTCTCTTTGTGCTCTACAGTATTTCGTGTGCTTTTGCAGTTAACTATGGCTTCTAAGCAAGTCAAGAGAGGTCAAAAGAAAGTTTTGAAGAAAATTGAAATCGAAGTAAAGAAAGAAATTACAAGAGGTGGAAAAAACTGTTTACCAGTTTACTCATTTACCAATCTGAGAACCCTCGTGCTTTCAAGCAGCACAATGTAAACAAAGCCAGAATGCCAGTAATGTGGACGGTCACAAGAACTTTCTTTTTGGAATGGCTGCATGAGGCTTTCACTCCCACCAGCTAAACAGCTAAAAGCACCAGAAACCCAAGAAATCACAAGAGAGAAAACACCTGAAGGAAAACACTTCATGACAGAACTCGTCTCATGCAAGGTTAGTTTTCTTGGTGGTTTTTGTATTACGGATTTTTCAAAAGTTAATTTTTTAGTTCATAATGCGATTTGTTGCAATGTTATTTTTCTCTTTTTTCAAATGTTCGCTTTTTTCCTTGTGCTTAAAACTCATTAAAAAAATTGTTTACATGGAGGACTTCATCGTGTGATTTGTTGCAATGTTACTTTTTTGTTTGCTTGTGAGTTGGTTTTTGCACGCGCTTCGGATTTGTTGTTTGTTTTTTTCTGCTGTGCTTAAAGCTCCTTTTACAAACATTGTTTACAGCGATCAGGCTTTAGGTTTAATAGCGTGATCTCCTGCAATGTTACTTTTCTGTTTGCTTGCGAGTTGGATTTTGCAAGCGCTTCGGATTTGTTGTTCGTTTTTTTCTGCTGTGCTTAAAGCTCCTTTAACAAACATTGTTTACAGCGATCAGGCTTTAGGTTTAATAGCGTGATCTCCTGCAATGTTACTTTTCTGTTTGCTTGCGAGTTGGTTTTTGCACGTGCTTCGGATTTGTTCGTTTTTTTCTGCTGTGCTTAAAGCTCCTTTTACAAACATTGTTTACAGCGATCAGGCTTTAGGTTTAATAGCGTGATCTCCTGCAATGTTACTTTTTTGTTTGCTTGCGAGTTGGTTTTTGCACGCGCTTCGGATTTGTTGTTCGTTTTTTTTCTGCTGTGCTTAAAGCTCCTTTTACAAACATTGTTTACAGCGATCAGGCTTTAGGTTTAATAGCGTGATCTCCTGCAATGTTACTTTTCTGTTTGCTTGCGAGTTGGTTTTTGCACGCGCTTCGGATTTGTTGTTCGTTTTTTTTTCTGCTGTGCTTAAAGCTCCTTTAACAAACATTGTTTACAGCGATCAGGCTTTAGGTTTAATAGCGTGATCTCCTGCAATGTTACTTTTCTGTTTGCTTGCGAGCTGGTTTTTGCATGCGCTTCGGATTTGTTCCAATGTTTCTTTTTTCCGCTGTGCTTAAAACTCCTCTTTTAAAAAAAATGCTGCGCGAGCATGTGCTACAGAGAGATTAGACAGCGTGAGAGAGAGAGCGGGCGTGGGCCGCTGACAGGGAAGGGATGGGGGGGGGGGGGATAGGGGGTGTGTGTGTGTGCGCGCTCGTGCTACACAGAGAGAGAGAGCGTGAGCCAGCCTGCTCCTGTAGCTGAGGGAGGGAGGGGCTTTGGTGGTGTGTGTGCTACAGAGAGAGAGAGCGCGAGCGAGCCAGCTCGTGTAGCTGATCAGGGAGCCTGGGTGTTTTGTGTTATTCAATGTTTTTACATTAGTTTACTATTACACTGTGTATTCTATGGTGTAATTAACTATATTTGTGCTTAATCTTTACATATTTTTACATATTTACATACAGTTTGTATGGTCTGGAACGGATTAATTTTATTTACATACAATCCTATGGGGGAAACTGCTTCGGTTCACGACCAACTCGGTTTACGACCAAAGTTCTGGAACGAATTATGGTCGTGAACCGAGGTTCCACTGTAATCCTTTTCATAGAGCTAGATGGCCAATCTACTATTACCACTTCAGAAATAAAATATAGTCATATAAAATGATCTGTTTTTGTACAGCCCTCATCACTAAGTACAGTTGGAGAGCATCACAAGAACTCTCAAGGCAAGATGTAAAATAGATTATACCATTCACTATATACAGAACTATCACATGTAAAGAAAAAGATTTGTTGAAATACATCAAAAACAAAACAAACAAAATTATTCATGGACTTCTTCACTCGAAATAATCCTTGGGAATGAATTCTCATTACAGGTGGGTGTTGTTACCATTAGAGGATTCAAAAGCATTGGCTCCTATGCAGTTTTGATTCAGAACGTTTGGAAGCACAGTGTGTATGATTTTTGCAAAGAATGGTGGCTTTGAGAGCTTCTTAGCAAAGTTGGTGTTGCACTTAATTTTTTGTTGTAAGTATAAACAGGAAGGACAAGAAAAATGTAATAGCCCTTCTGTGTGCAGAAGCATGAAAAGCACTGAACTTGTTTTAAATTAGGATAGAAGAGCCAGCATTGAGAACATCTGTCAAGCATATAACATCTAATCAACAATACAAAGCTGCCACTGCATGAATTTCTTATACTTAAATAGTTAAAACACTGGATGATAGGGCTGCATAGCTGAGCATGCTGATGGACAGGGCAGTTCTAAGCTGTATTTTAAAACTGCCCAGGATAATATTGATTAAAGCATAGTACACTATAAGGCTAGGCAATATATAACAGTTTTTATATTCAATATTTAAGAATAATTAATACAGTAAGTCCCCTATATACGAACAAGTTCCGTTCTGAAAGTGCGTTCACAAGTCTGTTTTTTTTGCAAGTCCAAAAAAGTTAGCCTTGGCACCCAACAAACAAGATGCAACCCCCAACCTTCAGCTCCTATGGAAAACATACATATATGTACAGCTATTTGTATATAAGAAAGTGCTTTTAAAACATATTTGTATTTTTTTTGTTATAGATTTCTAGTGCATTTTAACAACAAATAGATGAAAGTTATTTTTTATTTTTTTTATTCCTATTGTTTTCCAACAGCTGATCTAGATACAGTTTACTTGCTTACTGATAGCAAATATGCCTACATATGCAAAACTAGCATTACTCTCTCACCTCAACCCTTACTGAAAACATGTTTTTGTACTGTATGTACAGAACAAATAGCTTTTTAAAAGTTAATATTTTTACTGTGAGATGTTTGAGACCCAACAACTCTCTAACAGTGCCTTGCCCCAAAACTGTTAATGCAGGCAGAGATTGCTTGTTTGCCGCCAGTTTAACTGCAAGTTCACCGCCTAATGCGTTTATCACCCACTGGTTGATGTGGGAAACATTTAAAACCGACCCCTGACTTGTATGTTCGTTCACTTGCTGTTTTCTCACTTGTGCGTGAAGTCTGCCTTCTCTTTTAATCTGAGAAGGTTATGACTGCAAGGTGACAACAGCATCACTGCATGCATGCTGGGGTTTCTGAGAGTGCTGAAGAGATTGCTCCCGTTTTGATAACTTTGTGAAGACAATAAAACTATTCTTTTTTTTTCAGAAGTCTGGACTCAATACCTTCTCTCTTGTGCAAGTCTATGACCCACATTATTTACATACAGTGTTTTCGTATTGATATTGAGTGCATTTTAACAACAAACAGCCAAGTTCTTTTTTTTCATGTTTTCAGTCAGCTGATCAAGGTAGACTTGCTTACGGCTAGCACACTGGGATACGTAGCAAAAATATGAGCCATGTTCCATGAACTTATCCTTGTTCTTTAGAATCATGCAGATGGTTGTTATACGAAGAAGCGATGTCGACCATCTTTTTGCTTCGCTCTACTCTCTTATATTCACTTTTATTTTAATCATTATAGCCTGGCACATCTTAGTATTACATCACCACTGCTTTTACCCTTAATTCCAGACATCCTTGGCTTGAAATAAAGTGTGTTAACTCAACGTAGGTAGAGATACAGCCAAAAACACAACCACTTGTAGAGTATGCTTGCATGTGACTGAGAATATAAGCAGTAATAGCATGGGTTTTGCCCTCTGCTTAGTGGAAGACAAACAAACTTTTACGCTGCCTCGAAATTTGAAGTTATGTTGAAATTTAAAAATTTTCACTTATTTAAATAATTCTTAATTTATTGGAGATGGACATTCATATCTTTGAAAGTTCGTAACTTGAAGGCTCATATGTAAGAGACTTCAAAAACCAATGTCACATGGTTCAGCACTTTCACTTAGTTTTTCACAGATTCCTCTGAACATTAAATAAATTCCACAAAATCTCCAGTGCTCTTTCTAAGCATGTCTAAGTCCACCCATATTTTATGACAAATGTATGAAAGAGGAAGAGTTTAGAACGAGTAGAATTAGATCTACTTTTTGCAGATTTTTTGGTTTTACCAAGGATGACATTTCAAGCACTACAACATCTAAATATAAAACATGTTACTGCATATGAGGAGGCCACCAAGGTATGTGCAGCACTTCCAATGTGCCCTTCTGCCTCCCCAGCAAGATGGGTCTCTGCCAAGCAAAATTCCATAAAATTTCTGTTGTTCCAATGCATAATGTATGAGCAGACAAGCCTCAGGTGGAAGGAAATAATGGGTTCTGCAACTTTCCACATTGCACTGTACTTTTCACCTACTTAACTTGTGCCTTAAAAATACTAATACTTTGTCAGTGGTCAGATAACTACTCTACCCAATAATTCACAACAAACAAGTGGCACATCTGCGCAGTGTAAGATTTCATCCATGTATTTCACTCATTTTCTACTCTATACGGAATCATTACTGTTGGAAATGAAAACAGCATCCATTGTAGTTCTCAGTACAAGTGGTGATTTTATTTTTATTTTAAGTTCGAATTGATGAATTGAACCTTCTAAGTGCAATAATGGATATTCAATGTATAGCACATTAATTTTGTGTTAACATTAATAAATACTTTGTCCTGGTGGTCCTTGAATTGCTAAGATTATTGGCGGAAGTCAAATAAAAAACCATATTACTTTGTCATCCAGGGTCAGTAATGGAATAAAATAAAAATTTGTGTGATTTTATAATGGCAAACTTTAATTGGGAGGTGTTACTTCGCTGTTCATTAGGATTAAAAGTGAAGGTAAAGTTTTTGCTGCATAGTTAAAACAGCGTTGTGTTCACCGAAATATCATTGTTCTACTCAGAATTTCAAGGGGCCCCCAACAGAGTTTTCCCTGGTGCTGGCCCTGTATAATACTTATTTACTACACAGAAAAAGAAGCATTCAAGAAGCTGTTCAGAAAACAGGATTTAAAGGCTGTTCATTCTAATTGCTTTACTAAATTAACTCTGGGTGGAGTTCCTGTCCATTGTAAAACATCCTACTTGTTTATGTTGTGTAATAATTATATCTACAGTACACAAAACAATAATGTGGACAGTCCTTCCTTATTGATTTTTCTATAGCAGTTTTTGTTTTTCATAACCCTGCTTGCTTTCGGTGCAAAATGAAAAAAGGTAAACAAATGATAATGCCTGAATACAGATGGAGTCACTGCATTTGTTTGGTGTTTGAAGAACCTTTGTATTTTCCCTGAAGACTTGTCTTTGATAGCACACTGGGTCAGCTGACAGTTAATGCCATGAAGTAAATTGCTAAGCCAACCCAGCTCTAAGGCAAGAGATGGACTCATTCAGGTATTGTCATTCTCTGAACTTTAGTGCCACTTCACATCTGCATTATGCTAATCTCTGCAATGACCTACTAAGCTTTGTCCTCTAGCACTGTGTACTCTGTCCTTACTGTGACTTTATATTTGCGGTAGTTCCCAACCATCAAATAAGTCCTAGCAGAGTCATCAGTGCTACAGTTCACTGGACTTAGAAAAAAGAAATATTGTCAAGTGATTTGAAGCTCACATTGGAGTTATTTGTTTCTTTACAACTAAGACCATTATGAAGAGAGCTGCAGCCTATGACAGCATGAGCACAGGAAAACACTTAATTGCAGACTAAGTTCATCCAGTCACCCACACTTATTCAAATTTATAGTCCCCCATTAAGTGACTGCTTATGTTTAGGTTATGAAAGGAGAAAAACAAGTGAAGACTTAGAAAATGCACAGACTCACTATAGATATAAACTTGGATAGAAATTCAGCTCGTGTGAGGACGTAATGTCACTCTTTTATCAAGGATATGTTTACTAAACCACTTGCATAGAGCAGTATTCCGCAGTTAATCTCTAATGTTAAAGTACACAACAGGAGTTGCTCTTTCATATAATATGACATCATAAATCAACATTTACCGTATACAGTAGACCCCCACGATGTCTCGGTTCAGAGTTCGCGGCCTCAGTCATTCGTAGATTTTTCCTTAGAACCTAACTAATAATTGTCAGTGGAAACCACAAATATCCTCCGCAATTTTTATGCCTTTTTTCATGGCAATACTGTACTGTAGAGAGAACCGCGGCTTGGGATGGTGAAAGTAGCCAAAATAATTTGAAACTGCAACTCCCAGCAGTCCCTGCAGTGGATCTGATTGGTCTTCTGCTGAGGGTGCTGGGGCTGTTGAGGTCAAAGGGTGTCAGCGCGGCTTTTAAAAAGGGGGCCGGTGACCAAAAGCAAAAAAAAAAGCTTTTGTAATTTGTGTTTCAAGTTCCTGTCTGTCTTCTGTTGGGTTACCTGTACTTATTCATTTTGTCCTGGATCGTTATGTGCATCTGGATTGTCTGCCGTCTGACAGTGTACATTAGGACTGTAAGTGGATTTACGGCCATCCTGCAAAGAAGGAGTGCTCCTGAACCCTTCCACCCGTCTTCACCATTCCAGGAACTACCAGTAGGACTATCTTTACGTGCTCTTACGATAAAGGTGTATGAGGGTCTGAGATACAAAAAACACAAATCAGCACAAATGTCGCTTCGTAATAATTCGGTATTACCGTGTGGTCATGTGCGCATAATGCATAGAAAAACAAGGCAATGTGCTCCGTGGTTACTCTCTCAGGTGGGCATTAGCATATTATAATCTCTTGGACCAATAACGTGAGTTTTCCGCATTCGACTTATAGAACTGACATTATAAAATACAGGAAATTATATGGTAAAATCAAGTCCCGACTTATCCGCGGGAGAACTTAAATGCGAGTATATACGGTAGTCCTTTTAATGGGAGTCAAGCAGAGACAACTTTCTAAAATCACAACAGGGTTTTCCATTTACAAAAATAAACTGCAGACTTCAAATAGATAGTAAATGAGAGTACCTGTAGGTGACACAAGCATAAAATGAAATGGAGCTAATGCCATACAAGACAGACAACCAATTTATCAGTAAACCTGTCGATAATTCTTAAGTGATATAAAATTGTCAGGTGACATCTTGATTCAGCAATGCAAAGCATCACTGAGGTACTTGGTGAATCTATACTTATCGTGTAGACTCCAGATCTCTTGAATCTTCAGCCTCATTAGTTTTTGGTTTTCTCTTTATCATTCTGTTACAAATAATGGCTGCTTCTGATTTACCAGTTTGTTCCTGTATGATACTTATTCTTCCTACTAGAAACTGGAAAAATGCAATAGGCTTTTTGTGTACATAACTGGTTTTTGAATTCGCTTAAAGTATGTAGTGTTAATGGTTTAAGCAACAATTTATGGGCTTGAACAAAATATGGAACAAAACACATGTATGACAAATGTGAGTAATAAAGCTGAATTAAATGCAGAATTATTACAAGGAATTCTTTTGCTAAAAACAAAATATAAAATATTTGTGTTGTTATCTAATGTGCTTATTAGGTATCAGCAACTATATTTTATACATTTGAATAGGACAAAACAAAAAGAGTGAATTAAAGTAATGGTTATTTTGGATTATTACAATTTGGAAATATTAGTAATTAATATTAAAGTATTATTGTGTGATAACTGCAATGGACTAGAATCCATGCAATGGGCTTTTGCCAGTAGTGCTGGATAGGCTCTAAATCCTGTGGCCCTGAAATGAGTTAAGCAGCTTTTAGAATATTAAATCTTAATTTTTAATCTCATTTTTGTGTAAGAGTCATAGTAGCAACATGCTAAAATGGACAGACTAGACCTTCGTATAATTTTCAACTTGTACCATGTGTTTTTGTGCGTGTGTCTTTGTGTAAAGATATATACTATATAGTCCATTCAGCACAGCATGGTCGTACTATTTGCCAAAGTAACATTGTATATATGTAGATTGTGATAGACGGCCGGCAGCTTAATCTGGCCGGGGCATTCCAGGACGGGAAGAGTGGAGAAGGGCAGCCTTTTCAGGACACTGCCTCCCTCAGGACGCTTAGGTGACAGCTCCCCTGGATGATAGCGGTGCCCCGGATTCCCTCAGGGCATCCTGGGACTTGGAGTCCATTTTCTCAGCTCTGTTGGGTGCTGGGGTGCCGCCAGGGGGAGCTCATAAAGGACCTGGGGCCTCGTGCATAACGCCGTGCGTAGAATTTGCACTATAACATGACGTAAGCACAAAAGCCGAAATGTGTTTACGCACAGAAAAATCCAGATGCATAAATCTGTGCGTTCGCCAACTTCCACGTTCTTCCGCTACATAAATCCCGGTCAGCATGAAAAGTAACACTCGTACACGCGCCTGCTGCCCCACCAAAATTACTCCTCTTTGAATATGCAAATCAATATAAATAGCCCTTAAGCTCAGCATTCTGTGAAAAGATAATGGGAAAAGCACGGGGGAAAATAGAATTTCAGTGAATACCAAGTGGAGGCAAAGAAAAACGTACTATTTGTTGGTTTAAACAGTGGTATAAACAAGAAAAGGAAGTTGATCGAGTGACATAGCGTGTTGGAGAAACTCAAAAGCTGAAGTTCACAAAGTTGCACAGTGCCCGAAATAAAAAAGAAGTTGTCACATATCAAAGTCGCCGTGAAAAGGCAAGTCATAGCCCACCATCTGCGTGTCATGTGAAAGCTCATTAGGGTACAGAGAAAAAAAAAATAGGCACACAGTGGAAAAAAAGCATGAAATGTCAACTTTTAATCTCGAAATTTCCACTTTAATCACATAGTTTATTTTGTCATTAAAGTAGAACATCATAAACTTCATCATAAAATCGTTTAATTTACTAGTTTCTCAAATCCCATTGTAACCAAAGTAGCACGTTAAATGCTTTGTTTTGTATTTGATCTTCTATATGCTCTATGTGCGTGAATCACTTCGTGCTTCTTAAACCGGCTTTCTCTTCCTCCTGCAGGAAACACAATCCAGTTCATGATATTACAGCTCTCTGAATAACTAAAATACTGAGATGTATGCTTGATATCATTTTCATGACGATAGGAATTAAAGCATTTATTAAACATGGTGGTGCAGTGATTGTTCATGCCTCATGCAAGATACTTGCTACGCCATGTGCAACCTTCGATGAAATAATTTATGGAAGCAGCACTGTCTTTTTCAAATGTACTAACCTCCAATTCCTGTCCTTCCTTTTCTTTCTCCAAATACCCAATCGCCATACAATCAGCTCTGTAATAGACGTTTAGCCATCTGTAAGCTTATAACGCCGACTCTGCAAAACTTTTAAGGAACATTGAAATATTTTCATAGTACATGTTTAATTTTTCTATCCTTAACGCCAGTCCCAGTGAAGCATACAGTGCGAGGCAGGAACAATCCGTGAATGGAGCGCCAGATCCTTGCTAGTGTAGCGACACCGTGCCCTTTAATTATTAACAACATAGATTATTTAAATTAAGTTAAAGTTTTATCTGTATAATATAATAAACATATTTTGCTGCATTTCATCTTAAAAATGATAATGTCATCATATGTAAATACGTGCTTTATAAAGTGGCTCAGGTTGTGCAATATTATAACTGTATCGCAAGTTTACAGTAAGGTAATTGTCTTATAAGTACAAACAGTTCTACAAGGAGCACTTGATGGAGTGACTGATTGTGTTTACAGCTCTTGGGATGAAACTGTTTCTGAACCGCAAGGTCCGTACAGGAAAGGTTTTGAAGCGTTTGCAGTGTGAGCAGCAGTTTAAATAGGAAGCATGGCTGAGACAGCGTGTGCTTGATGCTGTATACTGATAATTTTCTTTCCAATCAGCTGCTCCAAGTGGTGCAGTGAGAGTAATATGGAAACAGATGATCCGCTGTGGCAACCCCTAACGGGAGCAGCTGAAAGAAGAAGAAGAAGGTGCAGTGAGAGTAACAACGCTAAAGCAGCTATGGTATTTTGAATAGTTTGACCATTCTGTGGACCATTATATTGTTACAGGTTAATTACAATCAGATGCCTTAAACTAATAAACAATATGCGGTTAATTTCAGTGTATTTATAAAGCCGCGTCAGGGATGTGCATCTGAAAAAGAAAGATAAATCACACAGGAACAGTAGCATTGCTTTGATGCTAGGTCCTGCCAGTCTGCAAAACCGAGCGGAGAACTTGCATGCGACAGGGTATGAGGTACTGTGGAAATGTGCGGAGCTTTATGCCAAGTTTAGGTTTTATACATCACGATTTGAACACGGAAACGTTTATATGCAACATTTCTGTGCATACGCACCGTTTATACGTGAGGCCCCTGGGGACTGCTACTTTTCCTACAACCCACAAGTAGTTCGGAGTCACGAGGATGGAAGCCCATAGGACTGATGAGGTGGTGTTTGACGGCGAAGAAGAGGAGAAGCACTTCCCGGTCATGGACTATTTAAAGGACTGGTGAAGACCCAGCAAGCAGAGCCGGAGTTAGGAGGGTGTGTGATGGAGCTGTTGGGAGTGGAGTATTGTTGAATTATTATTAATTATTGTTATTAGAAAATTGTGGTGAGTGTGGTGCTTTGTGCACTTTATTGAAGAAAATATTAAAAATTCTTCTTGGTGCTTTTACATGTGTGTCTTGGACGTCTGCCCGTTGGGTTTCACGAGGCAACAGCGACCCCTGGCGTCCACAAGATTTAAGCCTAGTAAGTGTGTGTGTGTGTGTGTATATACAGTGGATCCTCGGTTTGCGAGCATAATTCATTCTGGAAACGTGCTCGCCGTCCAAAGCACTCGTATATCAAAGTGAATTTCCCCATAAGAAATAATGGAAACTCAGATGATTCGTTCCACAAACCCAAAACCATTCATATAAAAATTATTAATACAAAATATAAAGTAAAAATACATTAAACAAATTAACCTGCGTCCCAAAGCAATCGCAGTCTCCCAGCGCTGTAGCAGTTCGCCGTAAAAACGTATCCATAAAGATTGCGGACGTGCTATAAGCGCATGCCGTTGATGGGTGATACAAGGAACATTATCAAGATCCCGCTACAATAAATAACCGCGCTGTTGCTGTTTCAAGCTGAATAAGGCTGGTGTTGTTAAAGTACTGAGACTCCGCTTCGTGTTTTGGGGCGCAAGACAGGGACTCGCACTTCACAGCACACACGTGTGTGCGTGTATACACACACACACACACACACACACACACACACACACACAATGCTGTAGTAAACAGTATATGCTCGTACGGATGTTGACTATATGAGTGAGGCACGCAGACTCATACGGAGAATAGGAGACGATTGCCCTCAAGAGAAGAGACAGAGACGTGAGAGAGAGCGAGATAAGGAGAGAGAGAGACGCGCAAGCGAGCGAGATAAGGAGAGAGAGAGAGAGACACACACGCACACGCGTGAGAGAGAAGAACCATCAGCCCAGTTGTGATCACATGACGCTCAGCAGACAAAGTGTATCCATACTACTCGTATTGCAAGACATCGCTCGTTTATCTAGTCAAAATTTATTAAAAAATTTAGATCGTCTTGCAAAACACTCGTAAACCAAGTTACTCGCAAACCGAGGTTCCACTGTATATATATACTGTGTGTGTATATATATATATATATATATATATATATATATATAATTTGATACTATCCGTATGTATGGTGTTCGCAGCAATACCTCGAGGAGCCACAAGATGACCGATCGCGGGAAGGATGTGTAAGAAACAAAGTCCCCTGACTGACGCGGAACGTAGACTTGCTAATGCAACCATACGTACACAACAAGTACAACAAACGGATAAGCAGCGTACGGCTACAAATGCTACTGACACTGAAAGAAATCTTGCAAATCGGACACACAGGACAAATGAAGAACATGCGCTACTGAATGCTACTAATGCTGACAGACATCGTGCCAGCCATGCGCAAGCGACTGAAGAAGCTCGAGCAGCTGCAAATGCAGCACGGGTTGAAAGAAATCGAGCAGCCCGTGCCTTGCAGCGGCCAAAAAAGTCTATTTTAACCACAAATCAGTGCCATGATAACAAAATCATTTCAAGGACTTATCAAAACAAATTATTCTTTGCAGAGAGAGTATGGATTTCACAAACGTTGAATTTGTAGCCTGATTCAATCTTCATTGAATACAACGAGGTTAAAACAATGCTCGGATCTGTCTCTTTAAAAACAAGCCTGGTGTATTCTTTAACTGCCTTCTCGGCCTTATGTGTCCAGTCGTCTTTCTCTCCCGCGCGTGTGTGTGTGCGTCTCTCTCCAGCGCACGTGTGCGTCTCTCTGTCTCTCTCTCTCGCACGTGTGTGTGCGCACGTCTCTCTCCCGCGCGTGTCTCTCTCTCTCTCTCGCACGTGTCTCTCTCTCTCTCTCTCGCACGTGTGTGTGCGCGCGCGCGCGTCTCTCTCCTGCGCGTCTCTCTCTATCTCGCAAGTGTGTGTGCGCGTCTCTCTCTCTCTCGCACGTGTGTGTGTGTGTCTCTCTCTCTCTGTCTCTCGCGCGTGTGTGTGCGTCTCTCTCTCTCTCTCTCTCTCTCTCTCTCTCTCTCGCGCGCATGTGTGTGTGCGTCTCTCTCTCATGCGCATGAGTGTGTGCGTCTCTCTCTCTTGCTCGTGTGTGTGCGTCTCTCTCTCTTTTTCTCTTTTGCTCGCTGCACAGGGAGAGACTGAATACATGCGGAAATCATCGGCACGCAGAAACTGAAAGGGAAACTGGCTTGTTCGTATACCGAGTCTGGTTGTGAACAGATGCAAAAGTTTGGCGAACTTTTTGGTCATAAACCGATTTGTACGTGTTCTGAGATGTTCGTGAACCGAGGTTCCACTGTGTGTGTGTATGTATGTATGTATATATATATATATATATATATATATATATATATATCTTCTATACTAATAAAAGGCAAAGCCCTCACTGACTGACTGACTGACTGAATCACTAATTCTCCAACTTCCCGTGTAGGTACAAGGCTGAAATTTGGCAGACTTATTCCTTACAGCTTACTTACAAAAGTTAAGCTGGTTTCATTTTGAAATTCTAAACATAATGGTAATACCGGTCGACAATGTCCGCCATGTTGAACTTTCTTATTTATGGCCCCATATTCACGAAATAATGAATGTATGTATTTATTTCGGTGGTATGACGCCACTGTCGGCCGCCATATTGAACTTTCCAACGTCACTAATTCACCAACTTTCCATGTAGGTAGAAGGCTGAAATTTGGCAGGTTCATTCCTTACAGCTTTCTCACAAAAGTTAAGCAGGTTTCATTTCGAAATTCTACACGTAACGGTCATAACGGTCGACAACGTCCGCTATGTTGAACTTTCTTATTTATGGCCCCATATTCACGAAATTTGGTAGGCAGCTTCCCTGCGCTAACCAAAACCGATGTACAAACTTATTTCGGTGGTATAACGCTACTGTCGGCCGCCATATTGAACTTTCCAACGGTCTTTGTTACTTATGGGCCCATCTTAAAGAAATTTGGTACGCGGGTTCCCAACGCTAACTAAATACTACTTACGTACATATATACATTCATAGCCTGCAGCTCGGTTACCGTGTGAGGCGGCGTTGGGTCCCCCATCACAATACCTCCCACGTTGTTGGCTGCCTGCCTATATAAGGCCGTCCGTCGCACCGGTCTCAACATTCCCTTCCTTGCTTCGCCACGGGATTCACGTCTCCCTGCTGATAACTACAGCCTTTTTATTTAATCCACGGCTTCTCTGCTCTCCGCTGTTTTATTGTTCGTTTATTACGATTATAGTTATTGTATAGGTATTTTAGACTTAGTTTACATTGTTCAGGTACCCATTTCCTTTATCGTTCCAACCGTACCCCCATTAACATGTCTGTTGAGGTGATCACCATTGATCAAAGAACTGTCACTTACCGAGTGGTTTCCATGCCTGGAGATGCCGCCTGCCTTTTACGTTCTCTGTGTTACATATTGCACGGACATATCAGGCTCACTCTTGATATCCGGATGAACATTTTGTCTTATGTATTGAATGACTGGGACAGGTTCAAGGTGTGGACTGATGACGGTTCAGGATATAATTATACTACACAGGAGCACTATAAGAGTGAAATGCTTAAGCCCTTCACATATGGTTCTGCATGTGAGTTGATGGCTGCTGCTGAATTGTTCGGTTGTCGCTTTCAAGTGTACCGAAATGGCCAAATATTTTACACCTTTGGACAACCGCCAATGCCTCTTAAACATCTTAGATCCACAGGTGACGATTTGAGTAGTGGACACTTTGATGTTTATAAATGTTTAAACTCTCAAAAGCTGGATGCGAAGTTATCAATGAAACTGGTTGTATGCTTACAACGCTTGACAGATGCCGAATGTCACTTCAACACAACAACTCCTGCAAATACTGTCGTAATTGAAACAAACCATGAAACTCAAACCGATTATGACAGCAGCAATCCAAGCTGTGAGCAAACAGTAAAAAGGAGGCATGTCAGATGTCGTGGTACATTTTCTGATGTAGCTAGACGAAAACAACTTTGTGACGCTGCCGCCAAATACTCGCAGAAAAATCCACAAGTTAATAGACACGCTGTCGATAAATACTTGCAGGCAAATCCACAAGTTCATAGAGACACTGTCACTAAATACTCACAGAAAAATCCACAAGTTAATAGACATGCTGTCGCTGAATACTTGCAGGCAAATCCACAACCTCATAGAGACGCTGTCGCTAAATACTCGCAGGCAATTCCACAAGTTCATAGACACGCTGCCACTAAATATTCGCAGGCAAATCCACAAGTTAATACCGGGAATGCCTGTTAAACATCTTAGATTCACAAGTAGCGATTTGGGTAGTGAACACTTCAATGAATGAAACCTGTTATCTTTACAGCGGTTGACAAACACAGAATGTAACTTGAACACAACACGTCCTCCAAATACGAACCTGATTGAAAGAAATGATGATAATCAAATCCTTCATGACAGCAACACTCATAACAGTGACAAAACAATTACATTGACAATCATGTTACGTTATTTTTAAAATGTTTCCTTTTTTTTTCATAACTTCTTTAACACACTACTTC
>JANRMT010047624.1:587-13875 GCA_026402145.1 Polypterus bichir lapradei
TGTTTTTTTTTTTCATTTTAAGAGTATTTTCATCTTGACTCGTACTTTTCAAGGTCTTCTAATTGTTTATTTAATCCATTATTTACTAATTAGTGGGTCTGATGCTAAAGTAGTTGCAGCCTTTGATTATTCAGTGTTATTTGCCTGTGTGTCTGCTCTGCTCATTTTTAATTGTAATTAATAAGATACAAGGAAGGGAGAAAACTGCACAGAGAAAGGGCAAAATATAATGAAATCAACAAAAGAGAGTTACGCATTTAAATCTATAGAAAAAGCAGAAATATTTCTAAATGTCTTATAAATGTAAAACTCATGCTTCTATGCTTTTCTGAATGTTGAGTAAAAGAAAAAAATACCAGCTAATTAAATGAGCTCAGTGTTATCAGGTGTTGTCACTGATTAGGAATCTGGTTGGAACAAAAACCTGCAACCACAGTGGGTCCCCAGGACCGAGTTTGGGAAACACTGATCTAAGGTATTGTAAGTCAATTTGGATAAAGGCTTCAGGCAAATAAGTAAATAAGTAATAAAAATAATAAATCAAGAAGAACTGCCTAATAACGAAGTAAAATCACATTTACTCTTTGTCAGTTATTCTGTGTCAGTTTAGAGCCATCAATCAACCTAACCAGCATGTTTTGAGGATAACAGAGGAAACCTGAGTACCCCGAGGGATGAAGGACACAATGGAGGTCCACACCATACAAAAAAAGTGCCCTGGCTAGCATTTATATCCAGGAATCAAAAGTGATGAGGCAGCTATATTAAAGAGAACACACCACTTTGCTAACCTTTGTACTTTTTCTGAAGATAGTACAGGACAAAATACTGTAGTGTGGTGAAATCTGAGTTTAACTTTGTGTTTGACAGATTTATGTATCCATGAAAACAATCTGACCATTTCTGACAATGATGTCTGTTTTTGTGTGTATGTGCATCTGTGATGTGGCAGTAACTCAACTCAATGATCATGGTTACATTTAGCACTCTTATTACAAGCTTGAAACGGTAAATTGCTTGATTTTGAGCTTAACTGGTCCAGAGAAATGTCCAGTTAAAATTTCCGTCTTTACTTTTTCCATATTTTTAAATGGAGTAATTATTGTTTTCATGGAAACAAGATGACTTTCAGTTTTCAGCTCAAAAACACGCGTGGATATCAAGGGAACATGTTCTGTGTATTTCTGGAAAGATGTGTGTTTGTGGTAAAGAATATTGTGAACACTGCAACTTAAGAACAAATGGATCAATTCTTATGAAATTCCATGGACAATTTGCACTCATTAGCCTTCAGAGCTGATTAGGTTTTGGTTGAATTCCATTTGAGGTTTTAAAGTTCTAAATATTTAAAATCGATACCAACAAAATCCTATTCACTGTTCAGGAGTTTTTTCGATTTGTATGAATTTTAGTTCACTCAAAAGCTTGAGCTTTTAAAGTCAAAACTGTTCACACACTATAGGGGTATTAAATCTTGAATATGTTATGTCACTTTGTAACCTGCTTAATCCATACTAGGATCAAAGGGGGTGCTGGAACTTATGCCAGCCAGTATAGGGCACAAGCAGGGACAAACCCTGGACAGGGCAAGAGTCTATCACAGGACAAACACAGACACACACACACACCTCAAACACACAGTTTAGCATTGCCAGTTCACCTGAACCTCGTGTCTTTGAACAATGAGAGGAAACTGGAAAACCCGAAGAAAACCCACGCAGATTCAGGGAGAACATGCAAACTCCATTCAAGGAGGACTCGGGACAATATCCTTGGCCTCCTTATCACGAGACAGCAGCACTATATTAAATATATATTTTAATAAATTCACACTGTATACCGTATTAATGTTGTAAATATACTGAAAATCATGTGCTGGCCACTTAAGTTTTTTTTTAGTTGAAGTTACTTTAAAGTTCCCATCTTAAAAAATGTTTCAAACAAAACATTACAAGAGTTGGTGGTGTTTTCACATGTTTCTTATTTGCTGTCACTTTAAGAATATCATTGAGAAAGGTTTGCCATTTTTGTTAAAACTGTTTCGAATGATGGTAGTTGGAAATGCCAAAAACATTAAAGGCATTTCTGTAAAATGTGTTTTAATTCATATTTTTGGAGTAATGGAAGAAATCAGCTATTCATCAGAAAGAAGAAAAATGTCCATTCAGTGAATGTCAATCATATTTATTTCTTTCAGTTGGCTTTGTTATTTATAAATGTAAACCATGGAGTATAGATGTGTTGCCAAGAAGAGTGCTTTGAATATGAAGAATTTGTGTAATCCAATGATTCAAACTTTAAATTTATTTTACAAGATGGTTAATGGTTCTAATAATAGATAAAAGAGCAGAATACCTTCTACATTCTTTCAATGTTTGTTAAGCAGTTCTTGGGTGTAACTTCTTTTTAACTTTGTTAATTAAAATGTCTGTGCAGCTTCCATCAATTTGAGGCCCCATAGGGAATGAAAAAAATCCTTGTTCCAAGTGCTTCTAGGGGAGTGTCATGTTCAACTGCTAACGTAATATATTAATCACTTAGGGGAAAAAAGCCATAAACTTTTTATTAGGTACTCTAAAACCATAGATCCATAATATAATTGTTTATGTGCATTGGATTTTACAATTGGATCTTACGCAGGTTGAGGGACTGAATGGAAATTGAACTTACAACGTTATGGTTTGTGGTGAAGGCCACACAGTTTATTTAGTACAAATGGATGAAAAACATTCATTTTTGGCAGTGTATCTGTATATATTTGAGCATAATAAGCAAATCATAGCTAAACAGGTGAGAATGCCAATGACAGAGTGGCTAGCCATCTGTGCATTTTTATTTGTATTCTTTGTACAGTAATCTTTTCATGGTAAATCAATGCTTGGTTTATATTGCCAATAAACTTTATTCTCATCAACCTGAAAGAATAAAATGTTATTTTTGTAAAAACACTATTTTTTTTTTTTCCAGTAGTCCTGAATATCCCCTGGACATTTCAAATTGAATAGCTTAGACTGAGAAGATAAAATGGGGAAAATCCATTTAAAAACACCTCAGCTGCAACTAGTTCGCAATGGCCCCAGTAGACTCATTAGGAACATTAAACACTGTATTTTCTGATGCCCTAGTTTAAATAGCCTATTACTAACCTTTATCATCTGTACAGCACTCTGCCCCAGCTAATTTGTCGAATAATTACATTACAGACATCCAGCAATCTCCATGGAAAGCACACAAGATTAAGTTTGGATGGTTGTAGTATTAAATCAATATAGTCTGTAATGTTCTAATAATTTTACAGCCAATGAAGCTGATTCTTGATTCTATCTTTACTCTAAGAAATATTTGATCCTTTTGTATTTTTATTTTATAAGTGTCATACAGTAAGTCTCTCTTTATTGAGAAAAAACATATATTTTGAGTTTGTTGTTTTAAAATGTCTTTCTTTCACAGGAAGGTTAACCCAGGCTTTAAAATGACATCTCCTGTTTCTAATACAGATAAATCTCAACTGTCGGTGATTTTCTGTATTAGCCTTTTCTTCTTCTTTGATATTTGTTTTTCCACAATCTTGAGGAGAAAATGATGCTAGTGAATTTTGTGATATTGGCAGTTTTCTTTGTTGGCAGCTGGAACCAAACATGAGCCAACGCAAATGCTTGGACAAATTAAAATACACGATACAATTAGAGTAAAGAGTCTGTATTTGAGACTTAATTACTAATAGACTTTGATACAAGTGCCAGCATTTACAGTGTCATAAAACGATTGAAGTCTATAATGTGTTAAGTCTCTTCTTCCGATGCTGAATTATTTATTTATTTTTTTTCAGAATGAAAACGGCACAGTTTTATTTTAAACACCAGTACATCCTAGTTCTGTATATTCAACCCATTTTTCCTGTTCTTCATGACAGTGTTGCCAAGCATAACAAAAACTTTATTGTGAAGTTTGTGGGAGGTGTAACGGTAGGGGGTCTGATTGACAACAATGATGAGACAACCAGCAGAGAAGAAGCTAAACATCTCAATTAATGGTGCAGTGACACCAATCTACCCCCTAACATAAGGAGCTGAGTATGAAAGTAAGGAGACTTGGAGGGGGTCCTGTACCTCCTGACATTAATAGAATTGCTGTTGAAAGTGTACAGCTTTCAAGTTTTTAGGGCTCACCATTAATCTCTTGATACCATGCACTTCTTCTTAAGTGGACTTAACAATATCATTACTTTTGAGAACGCTGAAGAAAATCAATCTGGCATCTCTGCATCCTCACAAACTTCTGCAGATGCAAAGCAGGGAGAATAGACTCTGCAAAGGTCCAGTTCATCATTGGTGCCATCTTACCATTTATAGAGTATGTTTACGACTGCAGATGCATTAAGGAAGCAGTTTTCATCAGAACAATTTCAACACACTTCAGAAAAAAACCCAAAAAACTTTATTGTTGCTTAATTTTTCTGCATCAGTGGAACTAGCAACAAATACTTCTTCTTGTACTGTAAGGTATAATGACAAAAAAATGAATGGAATTAAACTGAATATGAGACGTGAATAAGTAGCTTTCACCGTGTTATTCAAGCGCTAAATTCTATCTATTTTCATAAAACTCTTAACAGCAATTGTGATGCATAGCAGAAATGATGTTACTGGAATTCTGCCAAGCCACTGTGTGCACAAATGAAGAAATCATATAAAGCAAATGGTGGGCAATTGAATTAAATCATGTAATGTTTTAACTCAACTACCACTAACAGTGGCATACAGTAAGTCACAGAACACACTTTTAGTGATCACCTAGTCTTACTTTCTCTTGCCTGGCTATTGACCATAGTTAGCTTTTAACTCATGCCATCTCAATAAAGTAATATACATAAATAAAGCAGTATTTCCATTTAGTATTAGTTAAGTTAAACTGAGAGTATTGAGCCAACAGAAGAGAAGGCAGTTTGGTAAGAGAGATGAGGACAATAAAATCTTCATTCAACATTACTAGCAAACCGGCCACCTGCCTCTTCCCATGCATCTTGTATTATGCTATGGCACACGTTGGAATAGCTGTACTGTGATCAATGCCATGTCTGTCAATCTTGATCCTCAAGGCTCTCTAACACTCCATGTCCAAGAGGAGCAGCTTGGTCAAACTACCAGTGTAATAGTAAAGAAAGGCCAAGCAAAATGACGCCTTTTATTGGCTAACTAAAAAGATTACAATATGCAAGCTTTCGAGGCAACTCAGGCCCCTTCTTCAGGCAAGATATAATACAGAAACTGAAGTTTCCTGTGTTTATATCCACACACTAGGACAAGAAACAACAATGGTAAATCTTTAAATGAAAAATTTTAAATGTAAAAATTAATAGGTTCATTCAGGCTAAGATTAATTAAACAGGAGAGAGAGGAACAATGTATGGTCAAGATCTTTAGATAAGATAACTGTCCAACAAAGTCCTTTGAAGTTTGTGATGAGTTTTTCAAAACAATATGGGTCTGTAGACAGGTTGTCTGTGTCATTCTGAGAGATGCAAACAGTCCTCATACCTGGCTATAAAACTCTTGTCTCTATTCAAGCCATGTGGTAATGTAATAAATTTTAACATGAGTTTAACTTCCCATTCTTTTCTCTCTTGCTGTGTTTTGAAGTTGCCCATAAGCACTGTGACTTTAAAGTCCCTCTCACAGTGTCAATGGCTGTTGAAGTGGGCCGCTACAGGAACATCTGTGTTGCCATGTTTAATGTGGAATCTGTGTAAATTCATTCTCTGGTGGAGTGTTTGTCCAGTTTCTCCCACATAGAGTGCAGTGTCAGGACATTTCATGCAGAGAATTAGGTAGACAACATTAGATGATCTGCAGGAAAATGATCTCTTTATGTGATGTTCAAGTCGGCAGTTTGGTATAACTATACGGTCTGCATTGTAGATGTGGGCACACGTTTTACATCTTTTCTGTAGGCAGGGAGATGTGCCATTTTCTGTCGGTTCATTTAGGGAGTTTCGGACAATTAGTTGCTGCAGGTTTGACGGTTATCTGTATGCCAGGAGGGGAGGTTCAGGAAATACATTTTTCAGTGTTTGGTCTTTGTTTAGCATTGGCTGAAGTTCTTTTATAATTTTTCGAAGTGTTTCAAGATGTGGGTTGTAGGTGACAACAAGGGGGATGCGGTTCTTGTTGTCTTTGTTTTTATATTCCAGAAGGTTATCACTGGGTATGTCAGTAGCTCTTCTTATTTGAGTGTCTGTTGTTTTGGGGGTATAACCTTGTCTAATGAAATCTTGTCTGAGCTCCTGCAGTTGTTGATCCCGGTCTGTCGGGTCTGAGCAAATACAATTGTACCGTATTGCTTGGCTAAAAATAATGGAGAGCCTTATATGCTTTGGGTGGAAGCTGTCACTTCTTAGGTAGGTCTGTCTGTCTGTTGGTTTCTGAAAAACAGAAGTTACAAGGGTGTTGTTTTTCAGTTGAACAGTGGTGTCAAGGAAGCTGACTTCTGTTTTTGAGTAAAACTTGTTTTTCACAAACCAACAGACAGACGGACCTACCTAAGAAGTGACAGCTTCCACCTCAAGCATATAAGGAGCTCACCCATTGCATGCCCAACCTACCTGGAAAGGGGTCTCTGTTTGAACTGCCTTTCCCAAGGTTTTTTCCATTTTTTCCCTACTAGGGTTTTTTTGGGAGTTTTTCCTTGTCTTCTTAGAGAGTCAAGGCTGGGGGGCTGTCAAGAGGCAGGGCCTGTTAAAACCCATTGCAGCACTCCTTGTGTGATTTTGGGCTATACAAAAATAAATTGTATTGTATTGTATTGTATTGTACTCAGGAGATATAACTACAGTTTAACCCAACACAAATATTTGGTCCAAATTACATCACAGTTAATGTTCCACACTTAGAAATCAATTTAAAGAGATACAAATGAAAAGGAAATCGTCAGTGCACTTAGATGGAGCTCATATGCAGAATACAACTCCACATGTTACTCATGGCACCCTTCTGGAAGTTTCGTCAAGCTTCACTTTAACATCCATGATGAAGTACAGGAATCTCACAACTCCTCCTTTTTTACACACATGCACACACTTACACTGAACAATTCTGAATTGCAGAATAACAACTCACACTGATTTTAGGAATGTCAAGGAAAACCAGAGCTGCCAGAATAAATTGAGAGTAACTGATGCACCTAAATTTTAAGTATATGATAGTCATAGCCATGCTGTATAATATATTGTCTTTGGTATGTAAATAGTTTGATGGAGTTTCTACTTTTTTTAGTTTATGATGTTCTGCGTAAAGTGGTTTCCTATAATTTGTGGTGAAGAATACTTCATATGGTTATACATACATTATGAGGGGAAATTCAAAAGTAAAGTCAATTTGAAAATTACACAGTAGCCAAAGCTGACACAATATAATACATTGACCATGGTTTATGGGTAGTTTGAACACACACATTGCAGAGCTCTACCTTTAGTCTAGTTGAAGCCAAGGTCAAATGAACATGGATGCTCCACTGCAGGATTGCACTATTGTTGAACAACACGCTGTAATGAGATGTCTTTGGGCAGAGGGATTGAAACCTCCTGAAATTCACCAAAAAATGTTGGCTCAGTACAGAAGTGAAATAGCATGACTATATGATAAGTTTATGAATGGATAGAAAGGGTGAAAGCCAGAAGAACAAGTATAACTGAAGAAGCTTGATCTGATCAAGCCCAGACAGACATTGTGAACACCTTCATCAGACCACTGGTGGATTATGTTTTCCGCTGTTGCTGCTCACTTCGATGTGAGTTATGGATTTGCTGATGAGGTTAAGGAAACAGTGCAGACCTGGATTTGGGAGTAGATGAAAAGCTTCTTTTCCCAAGGAATGAAAAGGATAGTGGAAAGATACAAGAAGTACATTGATCTGCAGGGAGACTATGTGGAGAAGCAATAGAACTGATATGTTCATATGCTCACAGTTACCAGTATTTAAAGGTAATTTACATTTACTTTTTCTTTCTGCTTTGTACCTCCTTAAAACCACATTGTGTCAGGCATTGTGCAATGGTTCTCAAGTTCAGCCCTGGAGGACCCTTGTCCTTGCAGCTTGCATATTTATGGTAGGAGTTCAATTAAATGCAGGAGCTGCAAAAAAACTGCAACCTTAGGGGGTACTTCAGGGCTGAACTTGAACGCTACTACTTTAATATTAAAAGTTGAGTTGTTTAATGAGGCCTTGTTGTTTATTTTAAGTGCTTCTTGAAGAATGAGTATTTATTTTATAACACACTGTTTTTAATAAATGACAACTTTTCCTTAATATCTTAGTAAGGTTGTTAAGGTAATAATAACAGTATAGCTTTATAGAATATGGTCTAGTGGGCACAGAAAGTATTATGATCTTTAATTTCTCTTTAATTTTCCCAAATGCATTATCTTCTTACTTTTTTTGTAAATATTCATTCAAATTATACTGTAAGTGTTGTTTTTATAGTCTCAGACACTAAAATCTGTATAATGGAAACAAAATTATATAAAATGAATTAGTGCATTATCTGATTAGATAATTTTATATGGTATACCTGTCTGCTAGTAGTAAAGGTAAGA
Organism: Polypterus bichir lapradei; assembly: GCA_026402145.1. Lineage (NCBI taxonomy): Eukaryota > Metazoa > Chordata > Cladistia > Polypteriformes > Polypteridae > Polypterus > Polypterus bichir. Next base: position 9,179 of record JANRMT010047624.1, read on the forward strand.
AACGCCCCGTAGATAAAAAAATATGATTATTTTACTCTTATGTTATGCACTATTATGGGAGGCATTGTGGCAGAATAACTACATAAACTGAGGCTGGGCTATCTCAAAATGTAACTGTGTTAGCCTTGTATGCACTTAGTGAAGTGCAAAATATTGCTATATAATAAACACTAGAATCCCTGAAGCCTATGAAAAAACTTGTAATCCCTGGCCAACTTAAACTTCTTAGTACCTCCCCATCAGCATCTTTTGTTTTGCAAATGTGTCGATCAGCACAAGCAGCAAGCAGCCTGCTATCCCATCCCCCCAGCCCCGACAAGGATGAGGTCAGTCGCAAAATTCTCAGAGCTCAGGTCTTTATCTGGTAGTAAGGTGCCTGGAGTTGTATAGGGTAAATAATATATTGTTATTTGAAATACATAAATTTCATGTGTGTTCTGTGTCTACAACGATCTGTGTAAGTGTAGGATGACAGGAACTGCTGAACACATAGCTAAAACAGAAACATTTTCCATATTATATTAATAATGTTATGAAGTTTTAAATGTGTGAAGACTTTAATCCAAATATCAAATAAACGTGTGTGCTTTTATTCAAGAATATAACCAAAGAAAAAAAAAAGCATTCGATTTTCATGTTGCTGTCAATGAGTTAAAAACCCAAGCTCAAATGTCAATCAACAGAAAGTTGATATGTATTCTTGGATGGTGCAGAGGTAAGAACTGCTGCCTTATAACTCAAAGGTACTGGGTTTGAGACCGGGGGCCTCATGCATAAACAGTGTGTATGCACAGAAATGTTGCGTAAGAACTTTTCCACATTCAAATCGCGATGTATAAAACCTACACTTGCCGTAAAGCCACACACTTTTCCACGGTACCTCATACCATGTCGTACGCAAGTTCTCCCATAGTATTCCAAATACCATAACTGCTTTAATGTTGTTACTCTCACTGCCCCTTTTTTTCTTCTTTCAGCTGCTTCTGTTAAGAGTTGCCACAGCAGATAATCTTTTTCCATATTACACTCACTGCACCACTCAGAGTATTTATATCACTGTATCTGAGTGGGGAATCACAGCAGCAGCTGATCTGAAAGAGAAACATCGGTATACAGCATCAAGCCCACCCTGCCTCAGCCTCAAAACGTTTCAAAGCCTTTCCTGTACGGACCTCGTGGTGCAGAAACAGTCAATCAGTCCATCAAGTGCTCCTTGTAGAACTGTTTGTACTTATAAGTACAATTACCCCACTGTAAACTTGCACTACAGTTATAATATTGCACAACCTGCGCCACTTTATAAAGCGCATATTTATATATGATGACGATATCATTTTTAAGAGGAAATGCAGCAAAATATGTTGATTATATATCGATAAAATTTTAACTTCATTTAAATAATCTGTATTATTAATAATTAAACATGTGAGGACACAGTTCTGCAGCGCTAGCTAGTTCATGGATTGATCCTACCTTGTGCTGTATTCTTTCTGGGGCTGACGTGACACTGGAAGGATAGATGGATAGAAAAATTAAATTTGTACTACAACAATATTTCAATCTTCCTTAAAAGTTTTCAAGAGTCGTCGTTGTAAGCTTAAAGATGGCTTAATGTCTATCACAGAGCTGATTGTGTGGCGATTGGTTATGTGGAGAAAGAAAAGTAAGGATAGGAACTGGAGATTAGTACATTTGAAAGAGACAGTACTGCTACAATAATTTCATCGAAGGTCGCGCACAATTACGCACCGTATTCCCCTGTTTAATAACATGCTTTAACTCCTATCATCATGACAAAGATATCACGTATACATCTCAGTATTTTAATTATTCAGAGAGCTGTAATATCATGAATGTAATGGATTCTGTGTCCTGTCGGAGAAAGAGAAAGCAGAAGCACATAGTGATTCACGCACATAGAGCAAAAGATCAAATACAAAACAAAGCATTTAACGTGCTACTTTAATTACGATGTGATTTGAGAAACTAGTTAATTAAATGATTTTAAGATGAAGTTTATGATGTTCTACTTTAATGACAAAATAAACTACGTAATTAAAGTGGAAATTTTGAGATTGAAGTTGACATTTCGTGCTTTTTTCCTAATGTGTGCCTTTTTTTTCTCTGTACCCTAATAAGCTTTCATATGACACTCACACGGTGGGCTACAACTCGCCTTTTCACAGCGACTTTGATATGTGACAACTTCTTTTTTTTTTGGGCACTGTGCGACTATGTCAGGCGATCAGCTTTCTTTTGTTGTTTATACCACTGTTTAAACCAACAAATAGTATGTTTTTCCTTGCCTCCACTTGGTATGCGCTGAAATTGTTCTATTTTTCCTCTTTCTTTTGCCATTGTCTTTTCACAGAACACTGAGCTTAAGGGCTATTAATATTGATTTACATATTCAAAGAGGCGTAATTCTGGGAGGAGTTGGGACAGGACAGCAGGCGCATGCACGTGAGTTACTTTTCACACTGATCAGGATTTATGTAGCGGAAGAATGTGGAAGTTGGAGTACGCACAGATTCCTGCATCTGGATTTTTCTGTGCGTAAGCACATTTCAGCTTTTGTGCTTATGTCATGTTATAGTGCGAATTCTTTGCACGCCGTTATGCATGAGGCCCCAGGTGTTGCAGACACAAATCAAATGTATGTTTCTATTATATTGTAGTAATAATAATAATAATAATAATGATAATAGCAACTCACTACATGGAGCGCCTGGTCTCAAACCTGGTACCTTTGAGTTATATGGCAGCAGTTCTTACTTCTACACCATTCAAGAATACATGTCAACTTTCTGTCAATTGACATTTGAGCTTGAGGTTTTAACTCATTGACAGCATGAGTTAAATCAAATGTTTTTTTTTTCTTTGGTTATATTTTTGAATGAAAGTGCATGTGTTTATTTAATATTTGGACTAAAGTTTTCACACATTATACACTTCATGTCATTATTAGTATAACATGGAAAAAATTTTTGTTTTAGCTATTTGTTCAGCAGTTCCTGTCATCCTACACTTACTGAGATCGTTGTAGACAAGGAACACATATGAAATGTATGTATTCCAAATAACGATATATTATTTAACCTATACAACTCCAGGCACCTCTCTGCCAGATAAAGAGACTTGAGCTCTAAGAATTTTGTGACTGATCTCAGCTCTATTGGTGGGGGGATGGGATAGCAGGCTGCTTGCTGCTTGTGCTGATCAACACATTTGCAAAACAAAATATGCTGATGGGGAGGTGCGAAGAAATTTAAGTTGGCCCAGGATTACAAGTTTTCTCGTAGGCTTCAGGGATTCTAGTGTTAAGCGTGGAAATTATCATGAACTAGCAGAATACCCGCGCTTCGCAGCGGAGAAGTAGTGTGTTAAAGAAGTTATGAAAAAGAAAAGGAAATATTTTAAAAATAACGTAACATGATTGTTAATGTAATTGTTTTGTCATTGATATGAGTGTTGTTGTCATCTCTCTCTCTCTCTATCTATATATATATATATATATATATATATATATATATACATAGCAAAATACCCGCGTTTGGCAGCAGAGAACTAAAAAGAAAAGGAAACATTTTAATAATAACGTAACATGATTGACAATATAATTGTTTTGTCATTGTCATGAGTGTTGCTGGCATATATATATATACACTCACACACACACACACATATATAAACATATATATACACATCATATATATATATATATACTGTATATATACATATAAATATATATACATATATACACATATATATACACACACACATATATATACATATATACACATATATATATACACACACACATATATACATATATACACATATACATATCTACATATATACTGTATATACACATATATATATATACAAATCTACATATATATATTAGGGGTGGGACTTGATTAAAAAAATTAATCCAATTAATTAGAGGCTGTGTAATAATTAATCTTGATTAATCGTATGTAATCGCACATGTAAATTTGCCCCAAATCGCAAATGTGTTTTTTTAATTTAAAAGGGTTTTAGTGGGCGACAGAATCAAATAATAGACATGGACATGAATATTGTAAACTCAAGCTCTTTTAATTTCTGAAAAAAAAAATGCTTTTAAACTGCATTTGAATTCAAAACAGAAACAAAAATATCATCCCTGGTTAAAATTGGGCAGACTTAAAAATAAAGTGGTAGTTTAAGTACTTTAAGTACATTTTCAGAATGGTATTGTGTTTAAATAATAATAACCAAAATTTCAACAGAAAGTGCAGTTTTTCTTCTTAAAAAAATAAGTCAGAAACATAAAAGGTAATTTGACCAACTTAATCTTTAAACTCTGAGTAACCTTAGCCAAAATTATTTTGTACATTAGGCTAAAACAGTGTGATCATTGAACATTTTGTAATTAGAATTACTAACGGTCACGGAACTCCAATGATCCCCAGTAAGAGCCACAAAGTCCGCTTTCTGTAATGCATCTAATTTTGCTTGGTTTTCACTGTGCACAAAACCATGCTTTTATCAAGGCTTCGCTCGGGTAGTTCTTTGAAATTAAATTTTCCTCCGATCAGGAACACGCTTCATTCCGAGTGTAACATTTTTGTAGCTGTGATGTGTGCATCAGTGTAATTGATGTACCAGGAAATCATGCATTGACAAAAGTTCCCCTTTGCTTGGAATTGAAA
>JANRMT010047634.1:3498-13893 GCA_026402145.1 Polypterus bichir lapradei
CTATCTATCTATCTATCTATCTATCTATCTATCTATCTATCTATCTATCTATCTATCTATGTTTTAGTCACATATAGGGGTATGAAATATAAATTTAAATGTTATGAGAAGGATCTCTTCAATGACAGATTGATAGATAATACTAAAAGTAATAAAAATTAAGTTTCAGAATTTTAATTAAAATCTTATGGTTTTGCCCATTTTATACTTTGTGTACTTCTTAGCCATCTTCTAACTTGTTTTGTGCCAGTCATACATTTCTACTTCAAAGACATTAAAATTTGTATTTAAGAGATAGTTTTTAAGTGAATTAAATGCACAATCAATATTTGCAAGTACTGCCTCAGTGACTCAGTGAGAATGACGGGTGGTGTGATACTCAGTGTTGCATCATAGATGCATTGTCCTGGGTTTGACACTCTTGTTCTCATTTCTCTGGAGGTTGACATGTTCTCATTATGTCTGTGTGTTTTTCTGCCAAATACTCAGGTTTTTCTCCCACGTCTTAACAGACATGGAGATTTGGTTTAGGACAAATGCACAACAGGCTTAGGCTTACTGACACTGGGCCAGTTTACAGTTCATAACTGCACTTAAATGCATGGCTTTGGGGTGGTGATGAGTGAACCTTGCTGAATTCTCTTTGCCTTTAGTTCTCTAAAATCGTGGAAAGGTTTGTGAATTTTACCAAACTTAATGAAATGCATTGACGTGAATGGGGGAACAAAATGTGAACTAGTTTGGGGTAGATTATAATGGTGTGATGGTCTACTAAGTGTTCCTGAGGGCTAGGAAAGTGTCTGCTAACTGTGGTGGACTGGCCATACATGTGACCTGAGCTGTGCCCACAAACCAACAGCAAATAGGAAAACCAGAGGGAGAAAAATAAAGATGGACAGATACAGGGCCCATCTAGTCCCTAGAATCAGGAGTATGGTGCTGGAGATCTCCATTGATCCAGAACTCATAAATGTTTATGAATGCCATTCTGGACAGCTGGTCTTCCTGTCTGTGATCACCTTTCTTGCAGAACTAAAATCCTACTTAGACAATAAGCAAAAAGCTGAACAACACAGCACTTCCAGAGCATACTGAGCAAGCTTGTGGCTTAAACCGAGCCTCATGACGTAGAACTCCACAGGGTCATCAGTGTACACAGTCTCATGTGCCTGCACCAATGCAACCCAAGTAGTCACTCAGCGTGCAGTCCTGCCACTGGTGGTAACTGCTGCTGCTTCCACCACCCTGTGTCTGACTGCGTCAATAAGCTTGGAAAAAGTCTCTCCGCACGTCCATTAGACTGCCACCACCATGGCTTCTGCTGCTGCTGCTACTGTCTGCTCTCCGATGGACATGTGGAGGGGTCGCCATGAAGGAGAGAGGGGCAGAGGAGACTTCAATCAGCTTGCTGGTAAGGACAGAATGGAGATGACACATCCAACATTGGCTGCTACAAGTCTGTTATGTCATATTGGTCTCACAAAGCATCATGAGACACTGAGAAAAAAAAAGTCCCGGGAGAAATCTTGACGTAAAAGGTCACCAGTGAACCAGCCAAACCTTTTTGCAAATATTTTCGATCAGCACTATTTTGGGATATGGAGTGAATCTAGTGTGATTGGTGTAAATCTACACTGCAAACATGTAAATCCACAGAGAGTCTCAAGGCTGGCAGCACTAAATACTGTGCCGTAGTGCCTCCACAAAACCAAACAGTTGAGAATCAGTCTTCCATTTCATTCTACTATGCTACAATAATGGAGGAATTCATTAAAAAAGATACTTCAGGATAAACATCTCAATCATCTACTCCGTAATGTGCTACCTGAAGACTGCAGGAATAAAAAGCCAAGCAAACAATTAACCTCAGCTGAACTCAGTAAATGGAGTATGAAGAGGGCAATCAGAAGTGGAAGGGGCACTTAATTGCCCTGTACAGAGAGTGATTAGAGCTCATTGGCTTATATATTTAGGGTAATGAGCGGACTGATTAGGGCTTATTGGCCAAGCTTTAAGTACACAAGGAGCCATACTGACAATATATCTTTATTGTAGCCTGGATGGGAGACCGTGACCAGTAATTTAAATAAAGGGTCATTTTTAATATCTATTCAAGAGGCAAGCTCCAGAATATAGAATGAGATAAGACATCTTATTACGGCTGGGCTGCCTCGCTGCGTCCATTATGAAGCTTTACTGCAGTTTTTCTGCTTTCTCTTTTTTCCAATTTTATCTTTTCAGCATGGGAAAGGTGCTCTATAAATAAAAATATATTATTATTTTTATATTTGTATAACATTTTCCACACCAATTAATCCAATGGGTTAAGGAGCTGGAGTCCATACGCATTGGGTTTAAAGCAGGAACTAAACCTGGACTGAATGCCAGTCCTTCACACTGACTGCTTACACACACATCCATATTCCCCCAATTTAAACTCACCAGCTAACTTAACCTGGACATCTCTGGGGGTCTCAGAGGAATGCCCATGCAAATATAAAGAGAACATGCTAACACTATAGAGACAGTGACCAAGAATGGAATTAGCACCTAGCATGCTGAATCTTCTTGGCAGCAGTCCTAACCCCTGTGCCATTGTGCCATCCTGTTCTTCTTCTTCTAATTATTATGGCTCAGTCGTTGGTACTATGGACTCACAGTTCTGGATTCTTGGATTCAGGCACTTGCTTGGGTTCTTCATGTGTTTTACTTTACATAGTCTTGATTTTGTTTCACATCCCATTGTGTTAACTGGACACTTGCCTCATATGAGTGAATGTTTGCAATAATGTGTACTCATTCAAAGAGAGACAATGAAAATTTTAGGTCCAAAGAAAAGACTTGGTCAGGAAAGACTTGATGATTTTTTGCTGGGAAATCAAAAGATCGATTATCGAAATCCAAAGTGCTAATTAAAAATCAAGGTTTAAAACAAGAGCAGAATCAAAGTCGTTAGTTCAAAAAAGAAGATAAAGTTTAGCTTCGATTGCTCACCGTATCCCAAACTCATGCACTGGTTCTTGCAAATGGTCTCTTTAACTCTTTCAGGGCTGATGTCGACTTTTGTCAAAAGGAGGAGTTGACGATGATAATCAACTGTAAACTGTGACAAAACCAACTGTTATGTTTTAGTTGGCCTCTCGTTGCTAGAAGGAAAGTTAGATTCATTGGTTTGACCGAGATTTCCTGTGCTCGCGTGAATAGCAAGGCGCAAACAACAGCCAAAATGGGACTGACATCTGGCGAGGGGTCAAAGGGAATGCGTAAAGCAAACTAATCCGCAGACGACGTTTTGCCTATTATTATCTTTAAACTGAACTATGACTTATCGGACTCAGATTTTGATACAAGTGATTGAAAACGAATGTGAGGTTCCAGCTTCACCTGATTAGTCCTCAGCTAATCTGACAATGTTCGCCAGGAAAGATTGCCACTTAACAATGATGAGAGGTAGAAACCAGATTGCAATGCACTGCAACCGTGACCGCTGCTGCTGCTGCCCCAGCCATGTGAAGACAGCCTGGCAGCAAGCCTGCTGCACATTCTTAGCAAACTGGCAGCCACAGCATGCAGCAACAGACGTTTTATGTTGATTTCTGTGTTGAAACCATTGCTTTTCAGAAACTGTCTTTGGGAAAAAATATTCAACCCTCAAAGAGTTAATGATGTGACCTATGTCATTAAACCATGTGAACAAGCCAGCAATGAAAAAGGGTGGCGCCCTATGAAAAAAAATGGTAGTTTAACGCAAAATCATTTTTTACCTTCTCAAAAATATTTTTTATTGCAAACAAAATATGCACATCTCCTGGTTTTTGCTCAAATGTTTATCTGCCAGTTGATCCGATCTAATGTTCCCTCAGAGAACTGGTAGATAAACATTTGACAAAAAAAAGAGGAGATGTGTGTAAAAAACAAAACAAAAAAGATATAAAGCTAAATGAAATTAAAGCGCAATATGAGAGACAATAATTGTGGTTGAGAAAGCCTGAAGGTCAAAACCAAATGTACACACAAGGAAAGAACACAAAGATAAAATTTGTATATTTCAGAGATTTGGTATCCACAGGTCAAGATAAAGATTTGCAATTATAGCCATCCTTTTATCCCATTGCGTCAATTACACAATGGTCTTGACCTCAGAGGCCACGCCCCTAGCAACACTGGAAGCGGACCTAACGATGTAAATAAACACTAGCGGCCTTTGAGGACACAACATAATACCAAATCACAGCAGTCATGCGATGTGGAGTCTCAGTACACTTAAAATTATTATATTTCTTTTTAGGTTTCTCTTTACTTTCAATATACTGGAACCCTTTTAAGGTTTTCACTTTTGCATATTGTCAAGCATGTGTGACTAGGGGACATCTCTATGGCTCTTACCTGGTAATAACACTCCAAGTTGAGAGGAGGTGCTGTTGCTAAACAAATTTACTTTTACATCTGCAGTTCTGATGGACATCAGCCGGGGTGCAAGTGACCTCACTTCCTCTCCAGTCCAGGAAGTCCTGCCCCTTGTAGGAGTGTCCTATAAAACCAAGACCACCACCAGAAGCGGGCATTCACAACTGAGAGAGACAGAACTTTAAACTAAAAAACAATACTTTTCTTAAGAGCATTGTTTGAACGCAGATGCCATTGATTTGCACCAACGTTATGCCTTTTCATTTCCTCTCTTTTTTCCATCGTTGTGTGTTCTTCCACAATAAGGGACCAGGGGACTTATGTATAATGCCATGCGTAGAAATCACACTAAAACATTGCGTACGGACAAAAACGGAATTGTGCATAAGCACAAAAAAAATCTAGATACACAAAAGCATGCATAAGCCAACTTCCACACACTTCAGCTCCATAAATCCCAGTCATCGTGAAAAGTAACATGCCTGCTACCCCACCCTTACTCCTCTCATAATTTCATATCTGTCAATATGCAAATCAATATAAATAGCCACTTCCCGTTCAGTGTTCGGTTAAAAGACAATGGCTAAAGCATGCGAAAAATAGAATTTCAGTGAATGCAAAGTGGAGGCAAGGAAAAATGTACTATTTGTTGGCTTACGAACTTGAAAATTCAAGTTTAGAAAGTCGTACAGAGCCTGAAATAAAAAAGAGGTGGTCAGAATCACAGTCAACGTGAAAAGGCCAGTTGCAGCCCGCTGTCTGTTTATTTTGTTTCAGAAAATATCACAAAAGCTGTTCCATCATGCCATTGACATGATAGTGCTGCTGTGTAGAGCATGTCTTTGGGCGCTGGCTGCACACACACCTCTGCCTCGGAAACTGCTGGGAGGCCATCTGGCAGTGTGCTGAGGGACACTGTTCTGGAGTCATAAAATGCAGTACTGGATGCTGTAAGAGATGTGGCCAATGAACTAAGGAATAGAGTCATATGAAAAAGTTTGGGAACCCCTCCCCTCTCAGCCTGCATAATAATTGACTCTACTTTCAATAAAAACGATAACAGTGGTATGTCTTTCATTTCCTAGGAACATCTGAGTACTGGGGTGTTTTCCGAACAAAGATTTTTAGTGAAGCAGTATTTAGTTGTATGAAATTAAATCAAATGTGAAAAACTGGCTGTGCAAAAATTTGGGCACCCTTGTAATTTTGCTGATTTGAATGCATGTCACTGCTCAATACTGATTACTTACAACACCAAATTGGTTGGATTAGCTCGATAAAGCTTGAACTTCATAGACAGGTGTGTCCAATCATGAGAAAAGGTATTTAAGGTGGTCAATTGCAAGTTGTCATTCCCTTTGACTCTCCTCTGAAGAGTGACAGCATGGAATCCTCAAAGCAACTTTCAAAAGATCTGAAAACAAAGATTGTTCAGTCTCATGGTTTAGGGGAAGGCTACAAAAACCTATCTCAGAGGTTTAAACTGTCAGTTTCAACTGTAAGCAATGGAATCAGGAAATGGAAGGCCACAGGCACAGTTGCTGTTAAACCCAGCAGGTCTGGCAGGCCAAGAATAATACAGGAGCGGCATATGAGCAGGATTGTGAGAATGGTTACAGACAACCCACAGATCACCTCCAAAGACCTGCAAGAACATCTTGCCACAGATGGTGTATCTGTACATTGTTCTACAATTGCGCAATTTGCACAAGGAACTTCTGTATGGCAGGGTGATGAGAAAGAAGCCCTTTCTGCACTCACGCCACAAACAGAGTCACTTGTTGTATGAAAATGTTCATTTAGACAAGCCAGATTCATTTTGAAACAAAGTGCTTTGGACTGATGAGACAAAAATTGAGTTATTTGGTCATAATAAAAAGCACTTTGCATGGCGGAAGAAGAACACCGCATTCCAAGAAAAACACCTGCTACCTACTGTCGAATTTGGTGGAGGTTCCATCATGCTGTGGGGCTGTGTGGCTAGTTCAGGGACAGGGGCCCTTGTTAAAGTTGAGGGTCAGATGAATTCAACCCAATATCAACAAATTCTTCAGGATAATGTTCAAGCATCAGTCACAAAGTTGAAGTTACGCAGGGGTTGGATATTCCAACAAGACAATGACCCAAAACACAGTTCGAAATCTACAAAGGCATTCATGCAGAGGGAGGAGAAGAACAATGTTCTGGAATGGCCGTCACAGTCCTGTGACTTGAATATCATCGAAAATCTATGGGGTGATTTGAAGCAGGTTGTCCATACTCGGCAGCTATCAAATTGAACTGAACTGGAGAGATTTTGTATGGAGGAATGGTCAAAAATATCTCCATCCCGAATCCAGACACTCATCAAAGGCTATAGGAGGCGTATAGAGGCTGTTTTATTTGCAAAAGGAAGCTCAACTAAGTATTGATGTAATATCTCTGTTGGGGTGCCTAAATTTATGCACCTGTCTAATTTTGTAGTGATGCATTTGGCATATTTTCTGTTAATCCAATAAACTTAATGTCACTGCTGAAATACTACTGTTTCCATAAGGCATGTAATATATTGAAAGGAAGTTGCTACTTTGAAAGCTCAGCCAATGATAAACAAAAATCCAAAGAATTAAGAAGGGTTCCCAAACTTCATCATAGCACATCTCTTCAGGTACAGGCAAGCAGGACACTACATGCCTGCACAATGCAACACACTTTCTGTGGACTATAGAGCAGCACATGAATAGAGTGGAAATGCATTCTATTTACATAAGCACAGTCATCATCTGAAGGCGCCTTTAAAGTGTAGCGACCTGTGGAGTAGCAATGGATTGTGCAGATTGTGCAAAGCCCAAGAGCCTACGAGCTTTGGGGGGGGGCCCACTCAGGGCTGTATAGATTTAAAAAAAAAATTCAATAACTTAAATCACTTGCGCAGTTCATTGTATTATTAATTCCCAGTTTCAGTGACATGTTTGCACCATCGCCAGGGAAGTCCAATCCAATCCATGATGATATTACATATTCGGCAGGCCCACAGTTTACACAAATTTAGACTTTGGAGGCTCGGAGGCACAACACATCCTAGTCCACCTTACAAAGAAGTGCACATTCCCAAATTCTCTTTATGTAACTGAGGATAGAACTCTCCTTCCACACAATATCTGTATAGGTCATCTTGAAAATGTAAAATTGTACTCCTGCGTATGTCTTCCCCAAACACAATTTAATAGTGGGCAAGTGGCTAAGGATGTTCTGGAGACTGTTCGCTTTCTTTGAAGGACCTCACATGAATAGTATAAATCAAAATTATTATCGTAAATAATCATTACTTTTGCACTTTGATTTTGTGTCAACAGTTTTCGAAATTCGAACTCGTAAACGGTAAATCATAGCAATTCTGTTGTTAAGTTATGGTCCCCGTTAGTTGTCAAACGCCGAATATTTGAACAATTTGATGTTTTTTATGCTCTCGCTATACGAGCGTCGCACACCCCTTTCCAGTGACCTCATGACCCCCCATGCTATTCCAATCTGTATACTAACTCCATAGGAAGAGTCACCAGATACATGAATGTCACTGCCGAGGTAAGTAAACCTCTGGACAAGGACGACACTCTCTCCGCAAACAGAAACACTGCTAATGGCTGTGCCCAAGAGGTCATTAAAGGCCTGGATTTTGGTTTTTATCAGGACACTCGCAAGCCCAGACACTCGTACTCCTCACTCAGTGTCAATCAAGAGCCACAATCAGAGCCTCCATTGACTCCCCAAAGATCACAGCATCGTTAGCAAAGTCAAGATCCATGAATCTTTCTTCACCAAAAGATGCCCCACAGCCGCTGGACCCCACGACCTTACGCCAACACCCAGTCCATACAAGCATTGAACAGAGTAGGAACAAGAACACACCCCTGGGAAAAACGCAGAGGGTCTGCCTCCACTCTGCACAGCACTCACAGTACCAAGGTACACGCCGGCCATGATATCCAGCAACCTCGAGGGGATCCCACGAACCCTCAGGATGTCCCACAGGGCAGCTTGATCAACTGAATTGAATGCTTTACAAAAATCGACAAAGGCAGTAAAAAAACTCTGCCGATATTTGCGTTTGCATTCCATGAGAACCTCCAGTGCCAAGATGCTGTTAATGGTAGACTTCTTAGGCGTAAAACCAGACTGTTCCAGACGCTGGTAGGTGAGCAAGTGATCACGGATCCTGTTGAGGATGACCCTAGCAAGGACCTTACCTGGCATATACAGTAATTTAAATATAAGTTTACCTTTATAAATCTCTATAATCTTGTAAATGTGTCCCCTAAAATGGTTAAGACACTTGATTGATGATCAGGGGGTTGAGGTATCCCACGAAGCAAGAAACACAGCAAGTAAATAACACTCAATCAATGATCGAGGGGTTTGGGAGATTAGAATTCCTCGTGAAGCAGTTGGTGTCACTCTGCCGCTAAGCAATGAAACACGGTCGACGAGCTTTGTCCCCTGATAACACCTGCACTGCAGTTCAAAAACAAATGCACTGCACTGTAGCACACAGACTGATGTGCCACTGCCAGGACCACCAGCAACAGAGAGGGGCTGAGTGTGAGCAGCAGGTGTTGTACCCGATTCAGTCCCCTTTGTCCCCCCTTAGCAAAAATATCAATCAAACTTCGAAATAATTGATGTTTCACGATCAGAGTTTGCATAGGAATCAATACAGATCATGCCCTTCTCTGCAGATCATTGCAAGGTCCAAATTCCATTCTCTTAAAAGAAGTTATTCTCGTTATGAACGCTTCACGTACAGCAAGGAACCCACGAGAACATGCATTTCTGCGGCTCATTCACAGGAGGCAATTCTGTGCACATTGCTTGATTATTTTCCTATTGTAGAACAGGAGTACCAACTAATAAATGACCTACAAATAAGAGCACAAGTCGCCTCACTCGATTTTGCTGATTCGTGAAGCAGCCTTCCTCTTTGTAGCACCCCCTGAAATGGTATTTCACATCCCGTGGTAATGAAGGCACCCTAGGCTGGGAACCACTGGTTTTGGATGAGGACTGATGACAGGCTTATAAAGTAAGAACTGTCACTTACTTTTCTGCTACCGCAGTGGTCAACTTCTGGTAGCAGTGCTCTAACTTTTTTAGCTACTTGGTTACTACACTTTTCAGTGTCCTGACACTCCCTTCTTCTTCTAATTCATATGAAATAAATTACAAAATTATCTATATGAAAATCTTTATATATAATATGCTACTGCGGCTTTCTGTTTGTTTGTCCAGGATTTTAAATCACCTGTAGCTCGCAAACCGTTTGAACTATTGACCTGAAATTTGGTACAAATATAATATGTGATGTCTACAGTCCGCTTTTAGGGTGATGATTGACCTCCAAGGTTATTCCTCTTTTTATTTTATTGTAGAATAAACTCTCAGCAGCGGGCAGCAGGGCGGCCGTTTGGTGCATGCATACGGGCACCGTTCTCATTCCCTACCACCTTCACCATCACTTCCCATACCACTTCATATCTTAAATCATTCTTGAGGCAGATTGAAGACTTAAGTGCCAGCTTAAGTGATATTTAAAGAAAATGTACTAAGTAATTGCTACACAAACACTGACTTAATCAGTTTTAACGCGAAAAGATGCCGACGAAAAAAGAGAAGAAGCGGGCCGCTAGTGTGTAGAATGGAAGAGCAGCTCAGGAAGCAACAAGCGCATCAACCTCTGAGCAAACAAATGCTAAACGTACAGAGAAAGAGGATGAAAACTAGGGATGCTCAAGTCAAGTGTATTCATTACATGTTATCGTTCAGTGTGCTGTTACTGGTCTTTATATATAACTAGCAAAATACCCGCGCTTCGCAGCGGAGAAGTAGTGTGTTAAAGAAGCAATGAAAAAGAAAAGGAAACATTTTGAAAATAACGTAACATGATTGTCAATGTAATTGTTTTGTCACTGTTGTGAGTGATGAGTGTTGCTGTCATATATATATATATATATA
>JANRMT010047680.1:0-10443 GCA_026402145.1 Polypterus bichir lapradei
TAAGAAATCAGGAAGGGGGCAAATAGTTTTTCACACCACTGTATATACTTAATTACAATTTGTCAAAATTATTAGAAGAATTATTTACCTTAAACAAAGAATATCTCACATCATAAATGTACTGTAACTGAGAAAGAATCATTTATTTCATAATATTAGCTGTTTGACACTAGTGTGAGGTCAGGAAAGCCATGACCATACATAATGTCTCAAAAACAATGAGATTGGAGAAGTGGGAAATTATATTTGTATCAACAATAAACTGCTGTTTGTCTCCAAGAAAGAAAGAGTTCTTTTTATCTTGTGAGAACTGTTCTACTTCAGGAAAGATGGACTTTATCAAAAAAGCATAGCTATTAAAAGCAATCCATCACTTCACCAAATGGACATTCAGCCAGTTTTATATTTCTAAGGATCATTGGAAATGAAAATTTCAATGGCATGTGTAATATCTTTATAGGCACGTTTGGTCTTAATGCTATGGTTAATCTTTGGGTTATTTTCAGAATGGTTTGTTTCAGTGACAGTATCTCTGAAAAATCTTTCTAGAATTATGTATTTTAATGAAGCAGATTCCCAATATGCTTTTTCAGGGTAAAACTGGGGGTTTTATGAGGTGGTGCCCCCCCCCCCCCCCCTTTCTATTTCTTGGAAACAAATGGAAATGGTGTTAATTCTTTTTAAGATTTTATAGACATAAACTCTCATTGGATGAGCTTTGATCTCTGACTAAAAGCATACACTAGTATTTTTGTCTTCCGAAATGCATGTTAATGCATTTCTAGTATTTTTTTTTTCTTGGCATTTTATAATTTTACTCTGTTTTTTTAAGTGTACATAATTTTGACTTTGCTAAACACAAGCTAAAGAATGGCCTTTAGCTTTTGTGGTTGCATATGAAATATTATTTATGTAACACATGCTAAGATAGCCACTTAGCCTCTGAGGTTTTATTATAAAGCACATGCTAGTTAAACAGTGCTTAACCTCTGATGTTACACATAAAAAGAGGCTATTAGCCATAGCTGTTTTCCTTTTTAGGGGTACATCACCTAAAGCCTTGCAAACACAAGTAAGTCAAGCTAACTCAAATATTAGTTACTAATATATATAAAATATAAAATTGGTGTATTATACCCAAAGTAATAAATCAGTGTCAGATTAATTGTCCATGCTCCAATTCTGTTATTGGTAAGGAGACGCGAGACTATAGGTAAACTATGCAAGTTAAAACTTAAAATCTGTCTAAACTCATAGCCAGGTAAAAGCACTAAGAAAGGAACAGCATCTTGCCTCAGTCTGGGAATTTTCTCTGCTTTATCAACTATGTGCTACTAATCAATTGAGAACTGGTGGTCTTCTGGTTACATAGAAGCTCTCTTATCTCCCTGAAGAGTAGAAGGAGAGTCCTACACTCTGTGAATGGGACAGCTTCTATTCTGCTAGCACTGCAAATGTGCATATGGGATAAAATGGTGAGTTCTCTTTCCTGTCCACCATAACTGGCCATATGTGCACATGGACAATTACATAGCAGCAAAGGTAATAACTGAATACATCTTTTCATTCATATTTCATATTTTTCATTCATAATTTTCCAGTTTGAGCAATTTAACATTATTAAATTTCCTGAATAAAAGCATTAACTATTAACCTCACAATTATTGTAAATGTGTTGATGCCAAGTAACCTAGAAACAATAAAATAACACTAGTGTCTGTTACATGTAGAAATATACAAAACATGTATAACATGCTTCAGACCTGTCAAGCCTGGATTTGTACTTGGCACAGTTTTATCGTAGGTGCTTTCAGAAATTTGCAGTAAGTGGGAATCTTGCGAATTCAATGTCTGCTTATTCTGTTGCAGGAGAGATTCAATGTTGATGACTTTACAACTTATTCCACAACCTGGAACATACTGGAAATCAGTGCAGTATCCCAACATGTCAGTTTCTAGTTCCTAAAAACAAGAGAAAATTGACCAAAGTCAAATAATGCAATCAACACTCAGCTTGCTTAATTCACACATATACAAAATAATTGAGGGACGCATGGAGCCATAATTCTGCATTGAAAGCATAATACAATTTTATACATGTAAACTATGCATAAAATATAATAAAGTGTACTCTATTTCTGAATACCAGTTTCTTTTCTTGTCAACCTAACATTCCATTATCAAACTTTTAAATCAATGACACCAGACAAGAACAATTCTAGCTCAACAAAGCAAAAAACAGAAACTGGTCCTACTGTAGTGTCGGTCCATTTCAGAGGACATTTACTCACATGGTCTCCAGTTAGCCTAACCTATATATCTTTAGGAAGTAGGAACAAAGGGCGCATAGACATAAAACAAGATCAGGATTTGAACCAAAACTCTGAAGTTGGGAGTAAGTAGCACTGACCACTATACTGCCTTCATATTATATTAACTTTAGCATTAGCATGGAATGGAACAAAAATGAAATAATGCTTAACATATGTTCCCAAACTGAAATTATTATTATTGTCAGTCAGTCATTTTCCAACCCACTATATCTTAACACAGGGTCACTGGGGTCAATCCCAGCCAGCAAAGGATGTAAGGCAGGAACAAATCCCGAGCAGGGCGCCAACCCACTGCAGGACACACACACACACACACCAAGCACACTCTCTTTTCCAAATATTCTGATGCCTCAATAACCTCTTGAAGGCCTTACTGAATTTCACTTTTAATGCTCTCATTTATTTCAAAGTAGTTTAAAATACAATTAGTTTGAGTTCTGGCACAACTACATATTGTATGTGACTGTTCAGTAATGCTTTTGTCAATTACTTTATGTTCAGTTTATCAATTATTATGGTGTGTGTCTTTTGGGATGTATGATGTCTTCAGTGGTGTGTGAGTATCACTGTACATGTTGTTAGTTGAATATGGTTGGTGGATAAACATCATTAGAAAAATACTTATGGGTGTGTCCTTGCTTCATCTTTAAGAATACTACAATTGGCAAACAAGGATGGCAGAAAGTGTTCTGCTTACTTTGCTGCCACTTCCCAAGCCTTTCGGTTCTCACTGTGTGAACGGACTGTCCCGTGGGACAGATTGAAATCTTAATTTCAAATGTACATGTTTGCCACGGGTTTGGACACTGTCATCAGTACCAGAAAGAGAGTTATTCTCTTGCATTGCTTCAGCTCAGAAGAACTTCGCATCTTGCAAACTCTCTGCAATGCTGACACATACAAATCCGCTATTGGGCTCCTTGATGCGCACTTTACAAAAAAGCAGAGTGTTCTTTTAAAGCAGCTACAATTCCGTCAGCCGACGCAATGTGTTGATGGGACTGTTTCACAGCGCGTGGGGGAGTAAAGGGTTTAGCCCAGTCTTGTAAATATGGCCTCCTACATGATGAAATGATAAATGCCCAACTGATTAAAAAAACTACCCTTCCTCTGGTGCACAAGAGGCTTCTTTTAAGGAATGATGATTTGACACTCACTAAAGCTTTGACTATTGCTTGTCAAACAGAATTTGCTTCTCAATGTGCACATAAAATAGCTGAAAGACGAATGCTTCCTGGTAATCCCTTAAATGCTATTTTGTGAAAGAGCCAATTGTACATCTGACTGTGAGTCCCAAGCATCAATACAGTGGATAAGGCCTCATGCAGCTCAGTCTCAACAGTATGTTGGTAATTGTGGCTCTGCTAAACATGTATCTCGCACAATGGATTGTTCTGCAAGAGGACAAATACGTAGGTGGTGTCGGAAGCCAAGCCATTTTGCAAAATGGTGCAGGTCAACACCAGGCCCTGGAAATGGAAGCTGTACACAGCAAAAAACAATGTTCTGCTGAGTCTGCCCCTGCAGTTATCCTCACAGTCTGTTCCTCTCTACTTGGGTTTTGCTTGTGTGCCATGTACCGGGATGATGACTGCATCCCCATTCTGACAGACACAGAACATGGCCACCTATACATTTTTTTGCACTTACCACTTCAACTGCCTAACCTTTCCCTCTATGGATACAGCAGTTTCAAAACTGATGTGATGGATTTTGTGTGCTGCACTGAAATAAATGGCAAAAAATTGTGTCTGTTTTTCTTTTCTGTATCACAAGACATGGCAGAACCTTAGATGGTCATCTTAGAAGATTTTATCCCAAGCCCCTGCATAACACAAGTGTCACTCCTGTGATTTCACCTCTGCAGTGTGTAGCCATAGCTCTGCAGGCAGCTGTCACAATAGAACCACAATGCCTTTTGACAGATGGCATAATAGAGCCAATCCATGCCTCTCCATGGATATCGAATTTGTTAACAGGAGAAAAAAGATAGGAGGGCTGCAGTAATGTGTGGATGTATTAGTTACACTTGCCAACCATTGGAGAGCTCACCACTCACTTCCATGGCTCAAAGGTTTTTTCAAAGCTAGAACTTAATCAAGGTTATGTTCAACAGGGATTTGACTGCATTCATCACCCATGTTGGAATTTTTCATTATACCAGGATTCCATTTGGCCTGTGCTCTGCTCCGCTCCCGGTTGTTTCCAAAAAATAATGTCTACTATCCTGGCTGGGATTCCAGGGTGGTGGTTAACTTTCCGGGGTGGTGGTTAACTCAGATGAGACTGTAGTCCATTGCCCAGATCAAACTGTCCATGATGACTGTTAGCAAGTATCCTTTTCAGCACTTAGCTACCCAATCATACATTAAATGCAGATAAGTGCTTGTTTACTGCACCTGAAGTTGACTTTATTGAGTTCTACTTGTCTGCTCAAGGTTTGTCACCCCTTCAGCATTCAGCATGTCCTTGCACCAACTTCAGCCTCATAGTTGGCCTCATTTCTTGGGATGACAGGGTACTACATGAGGTTCATGCCATGGTACTCTGCACTTACTGCTCCCCTTCGGCAGCTGCTTAAAAAAGAGGCAGCCAGGACTTGGTCTGCGGACTGCACGGAAGCTTTTCACTAAGTTAAACAGTTGCTTACTACTTCACCAGTCTTGACACATTTTAAAGTGGACAGTCCAACAATTATAACTTACGATGAATTTGCTTCAGCAAAAGCCGCAGTTCTTTTGCAAATACAAGATGAGTGAAGAAGCCTGTGGCTTTTGCTTTTCATGCATTGAGCCATACTGAACAGAAATACTTGCATATGTATGGGGTTGTGAAAAGTGGCATAACTACCTGTACAGCAGTCCATTTATATTATGAACTGACAAACAGGCCCTAACATATTTGAAGTCTTCTGCTGGTTCAAGTCACAAACTACTGTGCATGCACCACTGGGGTGAGCATGTCCAGAGGTACAATTTTAAATTGCAGTCCACACCAGGATGGGACAATGTAGTGGCTGAATTGTTTTCACATCCTGTTCTTGAAACCCCCCCCCCCCCCCACCACTATGCAGATTGATCACAAGGAGAATCAGATTCACTTGCTGCACACTCCGCTGCAAAATTTAGTATTACTTCAGAAACTTACAAAAGAATCTGCCTTGGACAGTTTTCACAGTCCTACAAGAGTGTATTGCTAATGACTGGCCATCAGAAGGCAAGTGCTCCCTGATCTCCATTCTAAAATCTGATTTAATGATGAGCTTTCATGTTGGAATTACATTTGTCCAGAACACGGACCTTGCACTGTTGTGGCCAGTAGCCTCAGGAGTCAGGCTTTGGCCTTAGTTCATCAGGGCCACCTCAGAACTGTAAAACTAAAGCAACGATGCAGGGAACTGAACTTGGTGGCCTGGCAATGACCGAGACTTAGATGAACTTGTGCTTAACTGTGCACTATGGTAGGACTATGGTAAGACTTGATACCAACCAGTGCCACCTCTCCAACCCTTCGCATGGCCTGGTCAACCTTGGCCACACATTCAATTGGATATCTCTAGTGAATTAAAAAGTGCGCCACATCACCAGCTCTTCTTGGCAGTAGTATATAACCTCAATTCAAAGAAACCAGAGTCACTGCAGAGTCTCTCACTGGTTCCCTGAACACATGGTTTGCTCAATGGGTGTTACCAAAACACATTACAAAAGATAATAGTCCACAGTTCACCTCAGCTGTGTTCACTGATTTTGTTCAAAACCAGGTTATAAACCACATTAAAACACTATTTTATCACCCACAGGCTAAAAGGTGGGGTTAAACATTTTAGTCAGATAATAAAAAACAACCTCAGGGCTCACCTGGCACAGGGTTTCTCTTTTAACGAAGCACTGTCACAGACCCTGCTGCATTATTGAGCTGCACAGAATGTTACAACTGGCGCTTCCCCAGCAAAACCTTTGCTCAACCGTGACCTGGAATTATCTTTACACCGGCTTTATCCCCTATCCTCCTACTGCTTTTTCATCCACCAAGTCAGTTGAATCAGCAGTGCAAAAACAACCAGTAATGTCTCAGCATTAGTTCAACAGGAGGAGAACACAGATTCCCAATTTCAAGGTGATTGACTGGGTAAGGGTCGGTAACCCATGTCACTCTAACAAGCTTCACTCCTTCTGGTTGGCACACTTTCAGATTAACACTAGAATTACCAGAGCAAACGAAAAAACTCGTAAATCTGGCCCACCTTAAATTCCTTCGCACCTCTCCGTCAGTGTCTTTTGTCTTCTAAATGTGTCGATAAGCCCAAGTAACAAGAAGCCTGCTACAACATCCCCCCCATCGCCTCAGAACGGGCAAGAAGTTCTTCCAGTTCCTGCCTTGATTGATTATCTGGGAGTGAGCTACCCAGAATTGTAAGGGGAAATAATTTGATGCGTGTTTTGTGTCTACAACAATCTATGTAAACACATTGTTAAAACAGAAACATTTTTCATGTTTTAGTAATAAATAATAAAATGTAGACATGAAGTGTATAATGTGTGAAGGCTGATGGCCAATTATCAAATAAACACTTTCACAAAAGGTGCAAGTACAATACAACAGCTTCTGTGGTGCTGTGGTTAGAACTGCCGATTTATAACCAGCTCTCTGGCAAACTTACCATTTAGAGTAGAGGGCTGCTCTTATTGTTAATATTATACAATAAAAACATACATTTGATTTGTGTCTGTAACAGCCAGTGCAAATTTAAAGTACTTGTAAAAATTAGCGTTTTTTTTCCACTTTTACTCTCTCAGTCACAATCACGATACAACACCCACCCCCTGCCCCAGATCTGACACAATTACTTTTTATCTGAAAATGGGAATAACTGTAGATCTGAGTGGTGTTTTGAGACAATCAAACTGGAAATTCTCTGATCTGGAGGGATAAAAGCTGACACACAAACGCTGGTGAATCTGCCTGCTTCGTATCTCACCGTCACTTGAATTTGTTTTTATTCAGTTTTATTGAGTGTTCCTGCTCACGCTGAATTATGGTCCATGATGTCAAAGCCGCACTGACAAAAAAAAAACAGAGACATAGGTATATACTGTATGATATTTGGAATAACTCATTTTATGACCTGTATAGTACATTTCGGAAAACACTGTGGCACTGATGCAACATTATTCATATTCATTTGCACGCTTTCTTGAACTTGTAATTAGGTTCCACTTTTGGGCGCATGGGGATGTTTCTTTTGTACTCCAGGACATGGAGGGAAAAGAATAGTACAGAGAGGTCAGTTCCATGCTATACGCAAATCATCAAATTCAAATGTTAACAGTTCACACACAACCAAGGGCCATCCATCCTACATTTACGACATGTGTACCTGTTGAAATGTACACACTTCTCTCTGTGCTCTGGTTACTATTGTATATGGTATAGCAGGCTGCTTGGGCTTATCGATACATTTAGAAGACAAAAGATACTGATGGAGAGATGCGAAGGGATTGAAGGTGGACCAGATTTATGAGTTTTTTTGTTGGCTCTTGTAATTCTAGTGTTAAGAGCCAGCTTGGACCTGCAACATTTCAGTTAGCGACTGAGTATCAGTGGCACGCCAGCAGGCTATGCAAGGTGCCAGCCCCATCAGGGTCTAACATTGTCATCAAAGACAACCCTGGTCCACATGACACAACTTGAATGTCCCAGGCCCTTTTTCTTACCCTGAATACCGATTCTCAATCCGTTGCCAGCAGTGAGCCCCAATATCCCAAGCAGCAAGACTGTATTCACAGCCTGCCCGCTTTGAAGACTTTTTGATCTCTTTTCATACCTAATTCAATAAATAGGTAGGGGAAATGCTGTATGTGATTGTTCAGTAATGTTTTTGTCAATTATTTTATGTTATCAGTTATAAATTAATACGGCCCTCTTCTTTTAGGATGTATGACGTTTTCAGTGGAGTGTGTGAATATCAAAAACTGTTCATGTTGTTATTTGAGAACAGTTAGTGAATTAACAGCATTAGGAACAAACTTATGAGAGTTCTCTTGGTTCATCCACAAGAATGCTGCACTACACTGTTAGTCTACTGATATTTTACTTACATTGTGTTTAAATCTCTTCTACTTACATAGAAAGTTGTATTTGTAGATTACTTGTCATTACTCTTTGTTTCAAATCAAATTACCAAAACAGATCCTCTGTCACTAGCTTTCTTACTATTGCAAAAACATGTACAAATCTCAGCAAACACTCACTTAATTTAGTGGCTTTACTATCTGAAACTCTCTTGCTGGTAAAGCTTATTAAAACTGACACCCTCAGGAAAGTCTTCAATTCCTTTTTACTTCTACTTACATAAGTAACTTTACTTTCTAATTTGAATCTTCTGTACCAGCTGTATTTGTCCAGTTTCGGCTTTAATATTGTTTATTGCTTTCAATTTATTTTTAATGATGCATACTACTCTCTTTGTTTCTTGGTATTCTTGTCATGCATTACATGATCTTCTGTTTAATCTTGTTACTTTGGCAGCATAGTTTTGCTTGCTCTGTGAAGGGCTAACAAATAAGTAAACAACTTAACTGATTGATCTGCAATGGTCAGCTTATGCTTGGTGTGTTCCTACCTTGTATCTAAAGCACATGGAATTGGCTCACTCTTTCCCCTACCCTAACTTGGAAAAAAAGGGTTCACAAAGAGGAAGGATGGATAATAAATGAATATGTTTACCCATGTTAATGGATATTTTTTTAACACTGCATTCTCAGTGCTGCAGACAACCATTTTAAATTAGGTTTTTCAGGTTCCCAGGAGATGGTAAAATAATGCTAGAAAAAGATGTACTTCTCTCTGTCAACCCTTATAACTCTTACATTTGTTATCCACTTGACTTTTTATTACACCTTGTAGTCTCTTTTCTATAGCGAGCAGCCGTTTTTACTGTCACGTAATTAGAGGTTTTCAAGGGAACCGGATAGAAAAACTTGCAGCTTCACGCAAATGCGTCTTAGTTTTCTTCACTGAGACGAATAGATTTGTTCTTAGCTGCACCTAAGTTAAATGCCAAAACAGATCTTTTTCAACTTCAACCTCAACAATCAAACATATCCCTTCATAATAAAAGATGTGTCAAACCTTCATGTTCAGGGCTGCAACTGGCAAAAATTACTCATTTGGTGTTTGTATTGCTTATTAAAGGAAGATAGCAATGTTTTCCTATTAGACTATAGTCCCATTTAAATCTGCCCTTTTGGTTGCTAACTCAGAAACAAAATTCTTAAGGTCTGCATAGGCAAGTTTCTGGTAACTCTTTTAACTGATCAAGTGCTGGTGGGTTCCCTTATGATTATTAGGAATTTCAAAGATATCAAATTATTTTGATAAATGCTGCTATAATCAAACAAATCTTGGGAAGAGTTATTTAAGATGGAAGATACTGGTCTGCATGTAATTTATGCAAACTGAACAAGTAACTTGTCTTTTACATTAGTGAAATATTGGAGTATGCATTGTGATGCACAACCTTTTTATCTTTTAGGCCTATGCCTGGCATAAATACCTGCATTATTGTGCCAGTGAAAGAGGATAGTGTGAGACTGGCATTTCACTTACCAGATTTATTTTTAAAACAAGTTAATAATCTTCAGAGAAGGCACAAGCAAAGCACATTTCAATACCTAAAAGAACTTGTCAGAAAAATGCCTACTTACCAATTCATGTTGACAATATAAAATATACAGAAACAAAACAGAAATTTCTGATTTTTATGTTTGCTACATTTTCTGATGTGGGTACCATCAATATTGCACAGAGAAGGTTTCCTATAAATTACCTGTAAGCCTCTCAAATGTTATGGTTTGTTTCAAGGGTATTTGTCTGCAAAAGTAATTTAAATTCTTTCTTTGAGGTTTGTAGCAGCATATTAGAAATATAGTAGTACTAGCAGAATACCCGCGCTTCGCAGCGGAGAAGTATGAAGTTATTAAAAAGAAAAGGAAATATTTTAAAAATAACGTAACATGATTGTTAATGTAATTGTTTTGTCATTGATATGAGTGTTGTTGTCATCTCTCTCTCTCTCTCTCTCTCTCTCTCTCTCTCTCTCTCTCTCTCT
>JANRMT010047684.1:0-18202 GCA_026402145.1 Polypterus bichir lapradei
TATATATATATATATATATATATATATATATATAGATAGATATGACATCAACACTCATATCAATGACAAAACAATTACATTAACAATCAAGTTACATTATTTTTTAAATTTTTCCTTTTCTTTTTCATAACTTCTTTAACACAGTACTTCTCCGCTGCGAAGCGCGGGTATTCTGCTAGTTGTAAATAAACGTGATTGTGGGTGAGATGAACGTGTCTGCCTGTCTGTATCCGGGCCAGCTTCCACAGTATTCACAATTACTACAAGTAATAGTAGTTAAAATTGAATTATCATAAGTAATGATGAGTTAAACAAATTCATTTTACATGCAGTTTCACAAGATTTACACTAAAATTTGTTTTGTATGCAATTTTGTAGTCACATAAATCTGCAAAAAAAATTTTAAGCAACAAATATTACCTTGTAAGGCATCATTCATACATTGGTGTTTACTTGCATTAAACACACCAATAAAATTCATTACATTCTGTATTCTACTCTCATCCACATCACCATGGAGAACTGCAGTGCATGTTTTTAAAAATGGGACATGCTGCATATTTTTCACACAAAGATATACCAAAAAGTAATTTCACACTGAATTACTACTGCAGTGGGCTAGCGCCCTGCCTAGGGATTTGTTCCTGCCTTGTGCCCAGTGCTGGCTGGGATTGGCTCCAGCAGACCCCCGTGACCCTGTGTGAGGATATAGCGGGTTGGATAATGACTGAATGACTGACTGAATTAACAATGCATTTGAGAAATTTACCAGGTATTATTTCTGTCTTCAGTGCATCTTTAGGATTGTGATTACTAAGATTGCTATTATAATTGACAGAGCACTACCAGACATTCAACACATGTCTCATAGCTCAACAAAATGCTTACACAACTGAGGAAATGATTCTGGTGATTTTTTTTATTTATTTAAACTATTATTTTAAACATTTACTTGACTGGAAGACAACTCACCATTAGCACAGGTATATGCACCCAGACAGGAAGTAAATACCTTTCTGTCTGTGTTCTACTTTTAAGCCACCAGAAAGACACCCTAAGATGTGCATATTAGACTGAGTGTGGGTGTGTACCCTTCAAAGGGCTGGCACCCCATGCAGGGTCAGTTCCACTTTACATCTCTATTGACTGCACAAAATAGCAGTAGTCAGAAATAAAGATGGAATTCAGAGATGGAGAATGGACATATAAACAAGTCTAAGTCCAAAACTGGCATATCTGTAATCTAGAAACAAGCTCAGTACACAGAAATGAAAATTGAAGCCAGGGAGCGAAGCAAGGATGTTGAAAACTAAGAAGTGTAGTCAAAGTCAAAACTTCAGCTGAGGGACCTGGTCAAAAAGAGAGAAAAGAGGCCATAACCAGATATCAAAATAATCTACAGAAAACAGTGCTAAAGACTTTTGAGTTGTATCCACAGACTTGAACAAACCAGGTAGTGTACAGCACTGACCCTTTATACTATTACTGAAATGACATCATGTGTCACACACTCCCGGTCGTCCAGCTTTGCAATCTCCCAGTAACTAAGAAAACACAAGGTACATAATACAGGCACACACACCTAAAGGAAAATTTCATTGTGGTAGAGCAGTATTCAATTTTAAAAATGCATTTAAGTTAAAAATAAATATACCTTGCAGATTTGTTGACTCCTAAAACTATTTTGAGGCCAAACAAAATCTATAAAAATTAAAAATAAATATCAAATCATAACAACACCATGTCATGCTGAGAATTTACAGTGGATTAAACTTACACCAACCATAATGTTAATTGAAGAAAGCACTTTCAGTCAACATGGCTCTTGCAGATTTAGTCAATGTGATTTGTATAACTTTCTGTTTCTGTTTTGCATCAATAATGAACATTACCTGAAACTAAAATTACATGGTTACCATTTCATTTTTAAAAGTCTAGGTCTTATATGATTATGAATAAATACTGTAGCTATTGATTTAACATGATCTTTTCACCTTTGAACAAAATATAACATATGTAATGATAAGAAAACATTATGGTTAGAACATAACATAAAATGTCAGTCCCAATTAGGCAATTGGGAAGAGTCTATCCCAGAAACCAGTCTTGGACTAACACTAGTCTGCTGCTAGGCCCAATGATTCACTCCGATTAGGCCAGTTTTGAACTAGCAATTAACCTAACATGAAGATTTTTGGGCCTATAGGAGGGAAATCCCCTGCAAACTTGTAAATAATGGCAAAAGCAAGATTCGAACCCTGGATCCAAAGATTAAGCAGCATTAAGCACTGTCCCACTTTACTACTCCATCCATCCCTCTATTTTCAAACACACTTATCCTGAAGAGGGTCGCAGGGGCATCAGACACAGGGCAGGATGGGGCACCAGTCCATCACAGAGCGAACACACTCACATACACTACGTCCAATTTAGCAATGCTAATTCACCAGGCCTGCATGTCTTTTTTCCTGTGGGATGAAACTAAACCACCCAGAGAAAATGCATGTGTACAAGGGGAGAAGATACAAACTTGATGCAGGGAGAATCTGGGTCATGAACCCGGGTCTTCTTGTAGTGGGGCAGCAGCATTATCAAGTGCCATCATGCTGCCCCTGCATTGCTACTCATTCATCCTTATTTAAAAAAAAAGAAAAAAAAAACATTTTTTGAATGACCCAATTTCACATTTTTTAAATAACATAAAATTATTTTACTTATTGAAAGTTCAAATGGAAGGTTAAAGTTTGAAAACTTGAAGTTATAATTATAAGATTCTAAGTCAAAATTATGACATTTAAACCCCTAACTAAAGGATAATAAGTAACAAATAATGAGATACTAAATTATGTAGCTATATCATTTAAAGTCATAAAAGTCATAATTATGAGATACTAAATTGAAATTTTGAGATGCAAAGTCATAATATTGAGATAGTAATTTACAGTTATGAGATTTAAAAATGAAGCTAATGAGACAACTAAGTCCAGTTTTTTTTCCTTATCTAGTGGAAATGTGTTTTATTACTATACATTTTAAAATTTAATATATCTAACCACAGCCATCCTCTATTAACATAAAATCAAATGCCAAAAGTAAAAGATGCACATGTAATACATTATTTACTATTTATGCCCTATATAAACAGTGTATTTTGGTTTTGAATGTTAATTGTGCTTTTAAAATATTGTATTGAAATTATTAAAGGTATACAATCAAACATGCACAACTACATAAAGATAATTTGAAAAAGGAAGAAATTAATTATATATT
The DNA here is from genome assembly GCA_026402145.1 of Polypterus bichir lapradei. NCBI lineage: Eukaryota > Metazoa > Chordata > Cladistia > Polypteriformes > Polypteridae > Polypterus > Polypterus bichir. The sequence continues at coordinate 3,271 of JANRMT010047684.1, forward strand.
TAGTAGAGGCCTTTAGGATTACTTCAGTCGTTATTTTACTGAAAATGATGATGAATTTTTTTTTCATATACCGTGTTGAAAATAAGTATCTGCCCCTCTCTGATTTTCTATATTATTGCAAATGTTTCTGACCTAATATTAAGTAAATGACACTTGAGCAAATGTTATGTTTTGTGTTTTTTTGCAACAATGTTATCCAACACCATTGTGCACAGAGTGCAAATGTAATTGCTCCTTAATATTCTGTCACATGCCATGACTTTTCCAGTGATTTTCAAACATAATCTTATCGAGTTAAAGGCAGTCGGAGGCACAGGCCCGAGAGGCCTATAGCAGAATGCGATATGCCCAGCGTCTCACACCAACTAGTCCCTGACTCATTCCTGACTTTGTCTTTAGTAGTAGGGACAGGCTCTGTGTGTGTATGACAGATGACAACCAGTCAGTCAGTCAGTTATTATCCAACCTGCTATATCCTAACACAGGGTCATGGGGGTCTGCTGGAGCCAATCCCAGTCAACACAGGGTGCAAGGCAGGAACAAACCCCGGGTAGGGTGCAAGCCCACCGCAGAGCTAACAACCAATGAATACTTATCTGGAAGTACAATGTATAGAATGCAGCCTGAGGAATATGAAACACTGGTGTTGTGGACATCAGAAACAGAAGAGAAGCTCGTCTCTCTGATATTGAATGTTTTATGTAACATGATAGAATGGAACTGCCATGGCAGTTAACTCTTTATACAGTGCCAGCTCTGTGATACAGCAAACCATTGACTTTCAGAAAAAGGGGTGACCACGACCATACTCAGTCAGTAAATGTGACATGGGCAATGATTTTTAGTAATTTATATTGACATCTTCCAGCAATGAGATCAGCAACTGTGGTCAGCAAATCTGATATATCCCACTACTTAAAGTCTTGTAATGTGACATTGGCTTTAGTTAAATCAACAATTCTTATTCTTCTTCCTCTCAATCTCTTCCCTCTTCTATGAGGGGTTGATATGCCTGGTAAACTCTCTCCATACTGTTCCTGCACCTCTGCCCAGTCAGACCCTTTCCCTTCAAATTTTCATTTACTTAATCCTCCCACCTCCATTTTGACCTCCTCTACTTAATTTTCCCTTTACTTCCATTCCCATCATCTTGTGCCCAACTATTCAAATCAATTTTCTCATCTCTTTTTTGTCCTTCTTTGTAACTCAACACATCCATATTAACTATCAACTCAATTAAAGAGATAGACTGAGTTGACTAAATATAGGCACTCTTGATTTTACTGGCAGTCCTGATAAATATAAACCTCTCTTATTTTTACCATTTTCATCAGAGTCAGGTTTAAAATACAAAAATTTGACAATCAGTTGAACGTCCACAAGAGACTAGAAAACAAAACAGTTGATCTATCAGTCTAGAAAGAGATACAGCAAAATTATGTAAGGCTCTGTGACTCCACAGAACCACAATTATCTCCATAATCTCCAAACAGAAAGGACTTGGAATAAAAGTGAATCTTCCCAGGTATTGCCTGCATGCAAAAATTAGTCCAAGGTCACAGCATAAAATCATTCAGGAAGTCTCCAAGGACCCTAAAAATACATCGAACAAATTACAGGCTTCTCTTACTTCTGCAAAAGTCAGTGTTCATAACTCCATAATAAGAACAAAACTGAGCCCAGACTAAACTGAAGAAGAGGAAGTAGGAAGCTAGTGACAATGCTAGATAACAAAAGAAGGAGTGGACACAATGTCATTGGTTTCTTGGGTGCACATTAGTCCAGCCCTTTGGCTGATACTTGATACATTAAAGCTATCAAATAAAGTGTCACTTTCATCCCTGGTCATGGTGACAAAATACTCCCAGACCAGATGCTTCAGTGTCTAGATAATACTTGAAAGGCAATCATTCAATTTTTATTGAAAGTTTCTTACAAAATAGAGAGATCCAGAACTTCACACCTGAGATGCCAACTCAGTTCCACAGAGAAGTCATCTTTTAGTTCCCAGAGGTGCTCAATTTTTTATTAAGTGTACAATCAAAGACTGCAGCTCTGCCAGATAAAAAAAGGGTACAGTCACTTTACCATACAGTAGCAAAACTACTTTTTCTGTCCCCAGAACATTTCTGTGATTATCCTGATAACACTCAAACACAGGCCACATGCCAACAAGACACACAGAAGAATGAGAGATGGATAGCTAACTTCAAAGGTCTGAGGCTTAGTTGGCTCTTAAAAATGGCTCTAAATTGATGAAAAGCAAATGTCTTTTTCTGATTATAAAATCAAAAAGCACCATTTCCTGCTTCTTTGAACAAGAATGTGGAACAAAACTTTTAAGATTTCTGTTGTGGAAAGGAACATAAAAATATTAGAATTTAAGTTTTATGTATTTTACATGTATACATTCTCTGTTTGTCACTCTGTTGGACCCAGACCCTGTAACATAATTTACATGTGGCAGTAACATGACTGGATGACGTATGCTTAACATTATATGTTTGCTATAATCAGGTGAGTACTGTATTGTAGTGGTTAAGGAACTGGACTATAATTGAGAAAGTTGATGGTTCAGTTCTCACCACTAACATATTGTGTTACCCTAAACATGCCAAGTAACCTCACTCTGCTCCAGTTTCCCCTTGTGTGATTATTTGTCTGATTCAGTAGTAAATCTGAATGATATCCATCCATCCATCTATCCATTATCCAAAGCCGCTTGACATAAGGGTCACAGGGAAGCTGTAACTTATTCAACTAAGCATCTACAAAGTTTGTAAAGGTTCCTATTACATTACAAAGGATGTTGGTGGCCTACGGTGGGCTGGCGCACTGCCCGGGGTGTGTTTCCTGCCTTGCGCCCTGTGTTGGCTGGGATTGCCTCCAGCAGACCCGTGACCCTGTAGTTAGGATATAGTCAGTTGGATAATGGATGGATGGATGGATGGATGTTGGTGGCATAATGGTGTTGACTATGTTACTTTCTTTAAAGATTTTATTTTGTGACCGTCTCTGCATGGACTTTCACTGAATATTATAGGTTCTTCTAAGGATTTCTAACATGTGCATGTAAATCCTGTAAGGTTTAAGCCATTTTTAGTGCTTTACAGTGTTTTTGAAGTGTGCTTGTTTATTGCATGAAATTCCAATTTTATCCCAAGTGTTATATATAATTTTTCAGCAGAAGTTTTACTTTTCAAAAATGACTACTAGAGTCACATATACCTTATAGTTTAGCTAAAAAAAATACTATAAATGGCCAAAAATTGGTCAAACGCCTTTCAGATTTTCCGCATTCCATTGAAAAAAATACAAAACATTGACAGATGCAAAAGTTTGGAGAAAATAAAATTGCAAAGACATGCCTTCAGCATGTTTTTCAATATTACTGAGCATTTTTCACTCAAAATTCAATTAATTATATACATTTAACTTTTATTTATATGTCCTACTGTTTAAAACAGCTCCATTCTAGAATAAGAAACAGTTATGCAATACAGTCCAAGCATTGCCAAGTAGTTCCCTGCCAGCATTTCATACATTTTTTTCTCCCAGATGTGGCCTTTGTACTGGGACCAGTGATGGTAGAAACTCCAACAAACACATGAACAGAGTGTGCTTGAGTGGGAATAATCTTCAGAAACACACCACATAATTGAGCTGCTGAGTCCACCACACAGTTTGTCTTTCATTGGCCTTGTGTCCTTTGCTTTGCAGATATCATTGTGAAGAATGTCAAAGAAATGTACAAATAATGTGAAATACTATATTAGAATTATGTCGTGGCTAGTGTAATACTAAATATGCTTATCAGAAAGATCAACTCCTCTTGTGTATATTGTGGCACTGAATGATTTTTATAACTCACTGTCCATTGTCATCCTTCACTCTCTTTTGAACAGTCTCTCCTGAATGGCAGTCATGTATAGTGTTTATAAAAATGAAGATGTATATGTGTGAGTAATTGCAAACAAAATATTTTAGGTGTTCATTTATCTTCAATTAGATCCAACCCCTCCTAAAAAGGCAATTATTCATTCAATGACAAAATATCTATTTGGGACAAACCATCATCATCATCACTATCAAATATCACTTCTTGCTTGATGGTAAGTACTTTTGGCCACACCATTTCAATAATGCTGTACACATTATACTTTCTGAAGCTTATCAGTCTCTCTATGTAAATTAACGATGATCCATGCAGATGAAGCAGAAGACACGGCAGAACTATACAAATGCTGATTTTACCAGATGACTGTGCAATTGGGAGCATTTTTTACACTTGTATACCTTAGCCTCTGATTAACTCTAAGAAGTGAATTTATGGCTTGATTGGCTCTGTACAGTGTCATTCTTACAACATTTTTACAGGAAGTCAATAAATGAAGCTACTGCCTAACTAGAGACGAAATTACGCAACCTACATTGAGCGGTATGTGTGTGTCAAAGTTTGTTAAAACACACATTATAAGATTATTTTTTTCATGACTTTATAGTGACGTCAGGGACACTTCAATTGCTCTATGGAGATTCTGTTGGTTCATTTCCAAAACTGAAGTTTTGCGCTTTTAGACGCACTTCACCACATTTTTTACTAAGTGAAACCAATCATTTAAAATAAGATATTAGTAAATCAGGGTGCTTGTCTAATTCATGTGTCTAGCCTGTTGGTGGGCCCGCCAACTTCTATTACTTGGAATCTGTAAACTGGTCTCATATGAGTCAGAGTAGTTATAAATGCAAGTGAGCATGGACACACCCATGGTTTCCATCTCACATGCAGTAAACATATTGAGATAGACTATGGTTCTCTGTGATCATAAACATGTATTAAGCAGACTCATTAAATGGAAGGACAGACTGATTACTAAGAATATGTAAATTTAGCCCCTGTACCATGCCATAATGAGTGATAAGCAGGTATCTAAGAGACCTGTAGAAACACATAAATGTTTCATAAATGCCTTGCTCACCTGCACAAATCCATCATTTAGAATCTGCATTTTATTTGTAAATATGTACACTGCACTGGCCTGTCCACTAAGTGGGAAACTACATGAAAATGCATTAAAAAAGAGTGTGTTCTAGTTACTGAGAGACCTCACGTCCACTGGAAAAATGTTTGACAAAAAGTTTGAACGAGACTTTGTAACTAAAGAAGAGCAAAATGAACCATACCCCAACTGTTTTCCCTTACACATACACTGAATACATTGAAGAATTGTGGTGGCTTCACGTTTACATGTGTCACACCCGTGTGCATGGGAGGCAATCTAAGGGCTTAGGCAATAATAAGACGCAGACTCAGGGGTCGGCTAATTGCACTAATGCCTTTCCTCCCTCTTCCACAGACCACCAAAAGGAATACCCTCCTAGAACTTCTCCCACTTCCAGTACCAGAACACACCCTCCTACTGATATCATTTCCTCCTAAGAACCCACCTCTTCCTACCCTCCCCCTATATATCTGAACCAATTCCTCATATTTAGTCATTTTCTGTTAGGGCACAGTCTTTAATGATTACTTGTTGAAAGTCTTTTTTTGCTGCAGTCTTTCAGTATATGGGACGGATCCCCCAAATCTTTATCTTGCCTTTGTCCATCTTTTACACATGTCTGTCTTAAGAAAATTCAGGACTATGTTATTTTTAAAAGATGCACCATAGATATGACTTTCTTGGGTTACTGTTGAATGCCATTGAGCCCTCTGCTTGTGAACTGTGAGCAGAGTTTGTAATCTTGGCATTAAGATTGAATAACCTTAAAATGTGATATCTTTAAAGTTTTATTTTAAATTTTTCTGAAAATTAAGTTAATGCTGAACCATAGAAATAATTTCATGTGGAGATCTTAGGGTAGCATCTCTGCTACTTTTGTGTTCGGATTATGTTGCCTTTATATTGTTATGGTGGCATTGACCAAACACTTACCAAAGCAATTCCCACAGCTTATCATAATAATCAGCACCACCAAATCTGAGCTAACGATTTCATCTCAGAAAAATATTGTTCTCTGCAGATTTGGGGAGCATCAGTTCCAAGTGGAAATGCTTTAAGTAACTTGCAATCTTACTCACAAGGGAGTGTACAGTCGGTCAAAGGAAATACAATAGCCCAGATGATGTAAATCATTTCCTAGTTGTTAAAGTAAATAAATTAGGTGATAAAGAAAGCTCGAGCTTCATGGTGATGTTTGAATTTTGGTTAAAACATTACAGTTTGAAGATGAACCAGAGTGCACCCTTTGCACACCCTGAGTAATGCAAATGGTAGATTTATCATACAAAACGACATACAAGGAATTATTAGGGAAAAGGGAAGTACAAAAGAAATAATGACAAACTCTGGTGCATGTTTAAGGTTTCCTACTTAAGAATGTGCCCCTGTCTTTCAGGTAGGGTGGCAACACCAGCAGTGAGCCTCCATCCTAGCTTAATTCCCAACTTTAGACTCTATGAGTCCACAGGTGTGAGTAAACTTACAGTCCCCTACCAGTTTTACTTTCATTAAAATCCTGGAATAACTACAATGATTTTGCTGTGGGTGTAGATTTTGACTAACACTTCCACTAACTGACATTAGTTGCCTTCTGCCCCAGAGCCTTCAGTCTTTAAATAGTTGAGACTCAAAATCATCTTCTAACTGGTAATTCATGTAAAGGGGAAACAGATGCGGTGTGTTTTTCCTCTGCAGTTGATTGGGAGCGCTTCATCAACTAGGTACTCTCCTCTGAAACCTGATGACAATGAAATTTGATGGTCTTTTGTTTGTCCGACATGGCCTCTGTTTATCTCTACAAAGAGATTCAAGAAACCAAGACATCTTTTGGGTCTCTTGCTCTCTAACATATTTGGGGAACCTTCTGCACACCTTTTCTTTTATTTTGGTTCAATTGCATGTTTTGTTTTTCTGTCAACATGCCTTAAATACATACTGTATTAACATTTAAGTGTTTTTGAATTGAGGAAGCTTTTTGTGGAACATTTCCCTCATCTTTGCCACCTTAGTGGTGCTCTCACCTGGAAATCTCTTGCCTAGTACTGTGTGAAACACCCCAAAATAATCCTGGGGTGAGGGTCCCGTTTTCTGAATACTGTAGTCTTACTCTGGTAATATACAATACATTTGATATGGAGAATGATATCACATATTTTAAGTAAATGAATCTCATAATATATGGACTAGCATAGGTAAACACCCATTTATTAAAAGGGGTTTAATGATACAATGGTAAGTCCGCCTACGTTTACGAAACACTGTTCACCAGATATGCCTTACATCCCTTTTTCTTTCTACGTGTTGTTGCGTTTCTTTGTTGGACATTGAAGTTTCCAGACCTGTTGTAGATGCTGGATGACGTGATGGCCAGAGATACATGGACCTGTGCTGCACACTTTACTATCTTGCACCAGCCACTTTCCTTTGTTCATCAGATGTTGTTGCTGTCTTGTGGATGGTAGATGACATTACTCCCAGGTAAGGGTGCCAGATGGGCAGACGTCTTATTACTTTAAATATATAGAAATATGCTTTCTACAAACAAAAACCATGACAATGTGACATGGAAAAGACACTTTTCACAACACAGATGCATTTGGATGTTGTATGTAAAAGACTGGTGCAGTTCTGCTCTGTTTCCATCTGAATGCCAACTCCCTTTTAAAGTGTATGCTGATCTCCAGTTGACCCCTGCACACTCAGGCTGACTGCTGGGAACTGAAGCACTCTTTTTAGCGCCTAATAGGTTCATTGGAATAATAGACTTGTTAAATGACACAATAATATACAGCAATGCATTCACTATTTTTACAGGAAACAAATTCAAAAGTGATATGAACTAGGAGTAAGATGTGTCAGTATCACAGTATCAGCAACCATAGTCAAACTCTTCATCATCACTGACATGGTGCCCCATACAGCACTAACATCTGTCTAGGGTTCTGATTAATTTGTTTCCTATGAACATCTCCACCCTTTTCCTGAAATCCTCTTGATTTTCAATAATGTACTTTTCTTCCTCATCAGATGGTTGCTGCCAGTCAAACACATTCAGAGTCCTGGGCTCAAATTCTAGACAGGACACTGTGTGGAGTTCTCATACATTCAAAAAGTGAGTTGTTTTCAGATACTTTGATTTTTTCCCACATCCCAACCACATACATTTTAGACTGACTGGCATCTTTTAAGAGTTTGTGCAGTTTATGAATAATTCTTCTTTACAGCGGGCTAGCATGCCCAGAGCTCAATTTTACATTCTGTGAAATGATGAAGGGATAAGCTAGGAACTTCCAAGATCCTATTTTAAAATAAGAGGTTGGAGAAATGATTAATTATTTATTAAGTTTTATATAGGCATTGTGATGGAAACCAGGGGTGTCATCGAGCCCCAAACCCCTAAACACAATTACACCAAGTCCCAGGTTCAAGCAATGGAAGGTTTATTAAACAATCCCTTCACAAAGTCGTACAAGCACAAACAGACAAGTTTTCTCTCTCCACGATACCTCTCCTATTACCACCGCAATGCCCTCCTCAAGTTAAGTGTTGCTCCACGTCCTCCCAGCTCTGGCTTACCTGGATAAGGGAGTGTTTTCCCTTTTATTACGGTCCTGGGAGTACTTCCGGTGCCATGGCAATTGCCCAATGGAAGTATTTCCAGGTCACATGGACGTACCATAAAGTGGGGAGTGCAACTCCCTGCAGCGCCCCCTTGGTCCCCAGCAGGGCTGTATTGCTGGACTACATTTCCCAACATTCCCTGCTTGTTATGAATGGGCACCTTCATGGAGGGCTGCTGCCATCTAGCATCTGGGTGGAGTAAAAAGCCCCCAGCAGCATGTTCCATCTTCCGTGGGCTGTCCGTCTATCTGTTCTGGTCCTTCATTCCAGGTCTGATGTCCTTCTCTTCCCTGGGTGGGATGCCTGTCTGCCTACCAGAAACCTACCATCTGGGTAAAGAATCATCCCCTGTTCTGGCTGGGATGCTCACCCCTCCCATGTGGTATCTACAGCATACATTTTTTGAGTTAGTTAACACCCAGTCAAGGCATCTTTCATTGCTTCGAAGTATTTTCCTAAGTATTTCTGTGTTGTATAATTTTTCTAAAGTTAAAACATGGCTGGTGAGTAATGAACATATTACTTTGGGCAGTAGTGTTTTGAATAATATCATAAGGGGTTTACCAAGAATTACTTTTGTGTTTGATGTATTATGGCATTTTATTGTATACTTTACATTACTGTATTATGGCATTTTTATTGTATACTTTACATACAGTATGCCACAAAGCCCCACAATTGGGTTTTAATAATATAATGTTTACAATGTAAAAAACCCTGATGAATGCACAGGCATGAATTTTTAATGTTTTAAGGATATAAATAAATATCCTACTTTTGTTGAAAGTCCATGTTAACATATTTCTGTTTTTATTTAAAAGTAACTACCAAGTCTTATCAATTGAAATTAAACACTTAACATTGTTTAGTATTTTAACAAATATAGATGTTTTCTTACTGTAATCTGGTTTCTGGAACATCTTATACCAATGAGAAAGAACTGATGAAATTCACACTGGTTTTCTTTAAAAGAGTGACGCATGCAGTGGCACATGAGAATCAATGTATCTTTTCAGAATCTCAGGTGGTATGAGTTCAAATTAGATCTATTAGGTTCTTTATCGTTTTGGCTGAAGGAAAATACAGTGATCCCTCGCTATATCGCGCTTCGACTTTCGCGGCTTCACTCCATCGCGGATTTTAAATGTAAGCATATCTAAATATATATCACGGATTTTTCACAGGTTCACGGATTTCTGCGGACAATGGGTCTTTTAATTTATGGTACATGCTTCCTCAGTTTGTTTGCCCAGTTGATTTCATACAAGGGACGCTATTGGTGGATGGCTGAGAAGCTACCCAATCAGAGCACGCATTACATATTAAATAAAACTCCTCAATGATCTACGATATGCTTCCCGTGCGGCACTTCGCAAACTTAAAAGCTCTAGCAGCACGTATTGATTTTTGATTGTTTACTTTCTCTGTCTCTCTAACTCTCTGACATTCTCTGCTCCTGACGAGGGGGTGTGAGCAGAGGAGCTGTTTGCACAGAGGCTGTTTGCTTAGAAGATACGGACGCTCCTGTAAAAAATGCTGAAAGACTACCTTCACATTGATCCCTTCATTGCGGCTGCTTTATCGCGGAGCTTCACATACGTAAAAGCCCAACAGCCCTATTGATTTTTGATTGTTTACATTTCTCTCTATCTGACATTCTCTGCTCCTGACGGCACTCCTTTGAAGAAGAAGATATGTTTGCATTCTTTTAATTTTGAGACGGAACTGTCATCTCTGTCTTGTCATGGAGCAAAGTTTAAACTTTTGACTAAAGGGTGTTATTTCATGTCTAGAAGGCTCTAATAATGTTAAAAAATGCATTTAGAAGGTCATAAACAGGTTTTCAATGCTGTGTGAAAATATTAGATTTATAAATAAAGAATCCTACTTCGTGGAAATTCATTTATCTGTCTGGAGCGGATTAACCGCAATAAACAAGGGTTTACTGTATAACTGTGCGGAGAATATTTATAAACAGTGTGGGAGAGCTTCTAAGGGCATAAAATACATAAAAATAACCATACAAACATATGGTTTCTACTTCGCGGATTTTCATCTATCGCGGGGGGTTCTGAAACGCAACCCCCGCAATCGAGGAGGGATTACTGTAGTCACTTTACTACACACTGTATTCTTAAGACATCAAAATATTCTTAAACAGATTGAATGACATACCTTAAATATGAAAGAATGATGAAGTATTTAAAAGGCACATTGAGTAATTGAGGAGAAATTGGTAAAGAAAAGAAGAGATTAAAAAAGCAGAACATTCATGCTCCAATCCTCTTAAAAGGTAAACAAGATAATAGTGCACCTTTGTTCAAAATATTGCATGGTATGGATACTGTTAGGCTGGGATTCTTAAACTTTTAAATATGTGGAACCCTAATTGGAAATCTGTATAATAATGGGACCCAAGAATAGGATTATTATCCTAGTGACAGTAAAGTCATAAAGAGACAAATAATAGTGTCCATATAATTAAAAAAGTAAATATTTTGCTTTCCTTTAATGTATATTTCTCAAATCTCTTGTATCTGTTTTTCAAACCCACTTATCCTAAACTGGGTCAATGTAGGGAACGCAGAAAGAATTGAGCACAAGACTGGAACAATCCTTGGAGAGGAAGCCAGTCCATCGTGGGGTGAACACACATACAGTACTCTGTACAGCATGGTCAATTTAGCAATGACAATTCATATAACCTGAATGCCTTTGAGATTTGGGAGGAAAACATGAGGAGAACATGCAAACTCCACACAGTGAACACCTGGGGCTTGAACCTATACAAAAATGACCATTCAAAACAGAAGTAGATTCCTCAGATATATCACTGCCAATGTTAATGCTTATCAAGATTTAGAACAGCTGAGAGAAATACATTCTTCAGTTGCAGCATGACTATGTGATGATTTTTGAAAGGACAGTATGAAAAGTCACTTAGCTTAATCATATGACTCATGGTGCCAGTTAAGGAATGAAGTAGTTCCAAAATGAATCAATGCAGCTTATTTACATTGTCTTAAGTAACATTTTTAATAATTCTTTTCTAAATGAGCCTGTAAGTATTTTACCATAGTTTCCATTTAACAATTCAAATAACTGAGTTAAAGCTAAATTATTCCTAAAAAAAACATATGCAAAATTTGTATTTTATATGGATGATAGAATAAATCTTGCTGAATAATTTGGAGAACAGTCCAGTTTGAAATGTTGAACTCTACTGACTAACATGGTTCTGAATGTCTACTGCTTGTCTTGCTCTTCTAAAACTTATTTGGGTGTTCTTACAGTTCCTAGAGGGCTCATAAACATGTCATTCATAATACTAGTGGTTGGACATTAATCAAACTACTTCAAATTAAGATAAAGAAGTAAAGTTAGTGAGGCAAGATACACCTAATGCAAAATCTTCTTTGTACTTACAGATTTAGATTTAATGTATGGTATTATAAAGGTGAACACACGATGAGTCACCAGTTGTTCATGGCCGTTGAAACTGCATTTAGTGTACGATAGGGAATCCATTCCCGGATGGGTTTATCCATTCCCAGGAATTCGGGAATCCCGCATGTCATTCCCGGGAATTTCCGGGCTCCCGGGGATGACACAGTGCATGGGCATCTTACATGTGAACGGTTTTAGAACGACCGACACTTATTTTTAATAAAACTACTGCAATATGTTGATACCAATAAAAGACTAACCTTATCTAGAGGGAGTTCATGCTGTCATATAAGTACATGTATCTGGTTCAGGGGTGCCAACACTTTTTCCGCTTGTGAGCTACTTTTAAAATGACCAGGTCGAAATGATCTACCTACATTAAAAATGCTATGTATATACTGTATATATATATATATATATATATATATATATATTGTCAGGGATGCCAGGGGCAACGACCCGGCTGGGACGCCGTGGAAGACCGGAAGTGGGCGTGCGCCCATCTGGGACCACGTGGGGGCTGCCTTCCTGGTTGCTTTGGGGGCCACGGGTACAGGGCATGGAAGCCCCACCCTGTAGGGGCCCGTGGTCACCGCCAGGAGGCGCCCCATTGCCTTGGGGACCTGTTGCCCCAGCACTTCCGCCACACCAGGAAGTGCTGGGGGGAAGACTTTGGGAGACACCCGGGGAGCTGGCGGGAGGACAGCCGGCACTTCCGCCACGCTGGGGCGTGGCCAAGCGAGGAATGCCGGGAACACCTGGTGCTCATCCGGGGACAGGATAAAAGGGGCTGTCTCCATTCATTCGAGGCTGGAGTCGGGAGGAGGCAGGACGAAGCACAGAGGAGGTGTAGAGGCGGCCCGAAGAGAGGCAGATGTGGCCAGGACTGTGTATTGGGGTGAAGGTGTGCACTGACTGGGTCTGAGTGACCATTATTTGGGTCTGTGTGACCATTGTAAATATCTATACTAATAAACGGCAAAGCCCTCACTCACTCACTCACTGACTGACTGACTGACTGACTGACTGACTGACTGACTCATCACTAATTCTCCAACTTCCCGTGTAGGTAGAAGGCTGAAATTTGGCAGGCTTATTCCTTACAGCTTCCTTACCAAAGTTGGGCAGGTTTCATTTCGAAATTCTATGCGTAATGGTCATAACTGGAAGCTGTTTTTCTCCATTTACTGTAATGGAGATGAGCTTGAAACCCGTGGGGGCGGAGTTTCGTCTGACATCATCACGCCTCCTACGTAATCACGCAGTACGTAGAAAACCAGGAAGAGGCCCAAAAAGCGCTTTAGAAAACATGCATTATATAATTGAGAAGGCAGCGAAACAATAAGAAGTGAGCGAGTGATATATACAACCATATTCATGAGTTCTGCTACTTCGGAAACAAAGCACAGTGTAAACCTACACTTTAAATTAAGTTCATAGACAGGCTGCCGCTGGCGTTTGTAATTTAGTGCCTACCCATATAAGGCCATCCGTCAGCGGCAATCCAATAGCAAACTGCCACAGGTAAATATTCACGGGTGAAGGACTGTGCTTATGCAGAGGAAGATGAGATGGTCAGGGTGGTGTTTGGCACAAACTCAGCGAAACTGCGAGAGAAAGTTTTAAGTACTGGGACTTCGGTAGCATTAGATACAGCCATGGACATAGCACGACATGGCACCAGCACAGCTGGGAACCTTCGATGCATGTACACCGAGCGGCTCACGTGAACTGACGCAGTGCACAGACAAAAAGCAACAGTTCCAAAGAGCGCTGAACAAAAACCGAATTACACAATTGAAAAGGCAGCAAAAAAATATGAAGCGTCTGATACATACAAACATATTCATAACTACTGCAGAAACAAAGCACACGGTGGAAAAAGTGAATGTCCCGCTAAAGGAAGACAGTGTTAAAAAAAACAAAAACCTGTGCATGCAGTGTGTCAGGTCTCAGATAAAGAAGAAGACGAGCTGTTTATTGATGCAGTAAGAAACGTGTATATATATACCCCAATCTACATACTCGAATAATGAATACTTTATTCGCAATCAATGATTGTTTTGGTAAAGCCATACTCAGTGTATTCATTAGATGAACGGTAAAAAAGTAAGAGCGAGGGGAGGGTCACTTATTGAGGCATGCAGGCAAAACCACATTAGCATGCGGGCTCGATGTACGAAAAAATATATCTTTTCAAGTTCTATTTAGTCCATATGTGTCAAACTCAAGGGCCACGGGCCACATCCGGCCCGGCGTGTAATTATATCCGGCCCGCGAGATCATTTTATATACTGTATTATTGTTATTAATGGCCCGGGTATATGAAGCGCTGGTAACACAATAAACTACAGATCCCATAATGCAGCGCTTCAGAAGCCTTACCGAACACTTACCGCGTTAATCAAGTCTAGCTTGCAAGTTATTGCGAGGCTAGCCCACACGATGCTTAAGAGAAAAGTTGGTTCTGAAAATAGAGCCTTTAAAAACCGATGGGAGGCTGAGTATATGTTTACTGACATTGCCGTTAAACCCGTGTGTCTCATTTGTGGAGCTAATGTGGCTGTAATTACAGAATTTAATCTAAGACGGCACTATGAGACAAAACATCAGGGTAACCTGAAAGACCTGAATGCAATGCAGAAGATACAGAAAGCAGAAGAATTAAATAAGAATCTGACACTTCAGCGGACGTTTTTACCCGTGCACAATCACAAAGTGATTTCAAGTGAAGCTGCTTTTATGGGAGAGACAAATGCACCAGTGCAACTTGCCCCACTTTCCCTGTTTCCAAGTAATGTTGAACCAAGTCGTCACTACGGTGTTCCCAAATACGCACTTTGCTGATAAACTGAGCGCAC
>JANRMT010047688.1:0-11350 GCA_026402145.1 Polypterus bichir lapradei
GGGGGGGCGCGGGCAGTGCTGGCATCATGTGGCCTACACCAGCTGATGCCAACACACAGCCCCACTTCCCCCCCAAAAACCCTCCGTGACTAGGTGCAGTTTAAAATTGGAAGTGGGCACTGGCACTCGGAGTGAGGCTGGAATTTCCCCCCACCGGATGCCGTTGAGTGTGCTCACTCCCAAGACCCTGAGTGTGCATTTGTATAATATGTCGTTTGTGGAAGTGTTTAATGTGCAAATAAAATTGGGGGGTAGGCTGCCACAGGACTGCGGAAATGGGATCCATACCCGCACCCCCTGACTTACCCACACCCCAAGGCCCTATGTGCATATTTGTGTGATGATGTGAGGGAGCAGGAGGAGGGAAATGTCTGAGGATGGGGAGGAATGGCTGAGGGGCCTGAGCCCTCCAGGGAGCCAGCTCCCCTACTGGCCCCAATAGGCACCTCCGTTCCCAAAATCCACCCGGGGCGTGGAGGCCCCAGCCCATCTAGCCACGGCCCAAAGCAGCAGCATCACAGAGCCCCACGGAGTCTGAGGCCACCAACCCACACCACCCCAGCAGAGTATTTACTCCCATCCCCACATTTACTCAACATTCAAACTAAGTAAGACATAAGACACCCAGGTAAAGCTGGATCCCCCCCCATCCCGGACATCCCCCTCCCCCATGGCGGAGCCAGGACCCGGCACCGCCGCATGTTCCGGCCCTCTTCCCGGCAGCGTACATGCCAGGACCCAATCCCCAAGGCCCCACCTAGACCCCCATCCGGGGACGGCCGCCCCCAAACCCCAAGCCACCAGGCCCCCACCCAGACCCACCCAGGGGCGATGCAGCCACCAGGTAGTGACCCGCAGCCACCGTCACGACCCCCCACGGCCCCACACACAACTACCAGAAGTCCACCCCCCGAGGCAACCCAAGCACCACCAGAGTGGGGCAGCAGCCCCCCAGCCCAAGACCCCCCCTAGTGAACCCACCCCCAGGGATCCTCCAGACACTCTAAGCTCAGACTCTCCACCACATCAACCACAGCATCCCGCAGGACAATATCAATGACCCTCCATCGTCGCTATGTGATGGAACCGATCAAAGGAGCTCAGAGAGATTGATTTGAAGTGGAGGCAGAGGCTGTCTCAAGTGTAATATGATCCAATAAAAGATTTCTATACTGGTTAATGCAAAGATTATCTTTGTTTTTCCAGTTTATGAGGATAGTTTTCTTAGCGATGCATATAGCAGTGAGAACTACGTGAACCAAATTTGTTTCAATCGGGACATCCTCTAGGTTCCCCAGCAGGCAAAATGAGGGGGAAGTTGGGATATCACATTTCAGACACTTTGACAGGTCTTCACATACTCCATACCAGAATCCCTGAACAGGTGGACATGACCACAGTGCGTGGATATAACTGTCAGGAATGTTGTCTGTGCAGTGTGTGCAGGTGTCAGATGGCACAAATCCCATCCTGAACATCCGATGACCTGTATAGTGTACCCTGTGTAGAATTTTGTATTGAATTAATTGTAAATTAGGGTTTCTGATCGTTTTAAAAGTTTTTAAACAAGTTTGGGACCAGAAGGTCTGGTCAAAGCTAACTAATAGATCCGCCTCCCATTTACCTATAGGAATTGCTATTGTATCATCTATTTTGGTCAATGTTTTATATACTTTAGACAGTAATTTGGGATGTTTGAGATTACAGAAGTCTAATACCCTTGATGGTGTTTGTAATTCTACTTTATTAAGCTTAAATTTTTCTTTAATTACTGATTTAATTTGGAGATATTCTAAAAATCTATTCTTGTCTATCCCAAATTGGGAGACTATTTTGTTAAATGGAGTGAAATCCAATTCTTCAAATATGTGTTCCATGTATAGAATTCCTTTACTTTTCCAGTATGGGGAGTTCATCATTTTATTGTTTTGCAATATGTCAGGATTATTCCAGATGGGTGTGCGTCTGCATGGAATTAGTGAAGACTCTGTCATTTTTAGATATTCCCACCATGCTGTCAGTGAGGTGCTAATATTAATACTTTTAAAGCTTTCATGCTTTCTTATTTTTGAGCTAATAAACGGTAGGTCTGAAAGCTCTATAGTATTGCAAAGTGTCTGTTCTACATCTAACCATGACTCATCCAGTGGGTTATGTTGCAACCATCTTGGTATATATTGGAGCCTGTTGGCTAAGAAATAATGATAGAAGTTGGGTAGATCCAGCCCTCCTCTATCTTTGGTCTTCTGTAGTGTTTTTAAGCTAATTCGTGGAGGTTTATCCTTCCAAAGGAATTTAGTGATAGAGGAGTCCAGGGATCTAAACCAATCAGATGATGGCTTGTTTGGGATCATTGAAAATAAGTAATTGATTCTTGGTAAAACCATCATTTTAATTGTGGCAACCCTCCCCATAAGTGATATCGGTAAGGATTTCTATCTAGCAAGATCATCTTCCACTTTCTTTAATAGTGGGATGTAGTTTAGTTTAGTTAGCTCTGCCAGCCTGGGAGAGACATGAATGCCCAGATATGTAATATTCCCTGATTCCAATTGTGTATTAAGGGAATTGACAAAAGAAGAATTAATTGGGAGAACTATGGATTTTAACCAGTTTATTGAGTAATCTGAAACTTTTGAAAAGGAGTTTATTAGTTCAATTGCTTGGGAGAGAGAGGATTGAGAATTCTGGAGAAAAAGTAACACGTCATCTGCATAAAGACTGATTTTATGTTCTATGTTCTTACACTTTATCCCTTTAATAACTGTAGTTTGCCTGATTGCTGCTGCTAGTGGTTCAATAAAAATAGCAAATAGCGAGGGGGAGAGTGGGCATCCCTGCCTAGTCCCCCTCTGAAGACAGAAGCTAGCTGATGTTTGGTCATTTGTCCTGACACATGCTGTTGGTGAACTGTATAATATTTTTAACCAGTTTATGAAGAAGTTTCCAAAACCAAATTTATGTAAAGTTGCAAATAAGAACTTCCAGTTAACTCTGTCAAAAGCCTTTTCTGCATCGAGTGATAATATACTGGTTTCCATGTTTCTGCTGTAAGAAAAGTCTATTAAGTTAAGTAATCTACGTGAATTTGTGGATGAATGTCTCCCCTTAATGAAACCAGTTTGGTCTGGGTGTATTATGAAAGGGGTTACCTTCTCTAATCTTTTTGCAAGGGCTTTACAAATTATTTTGAGGTCAACATTAATAAGAGAAATGGGGCGATAGCTGGTAGGAAATATAGGATCTTTGCCTGGTTTTAACAGGAGACTAATGTTGGCTGAATTCATATTTGGCTGTAGTCTACCATTTTCTTGTATTTCACTCATCATTCTGATAAATGTTGGAGCTAGAATGATCCAGAATTCTTTGTAGAACTCTGCTGGAAACCCATCTGGACCTGGAGCTTTTCTATTAGGCATGGAGTTAAGAGCTTCCTGAAGCTCATCTACTATTTTTTTATCGCGCCTGGTTCCAGTTTGATTCTCACTCCGCCGAAATCACATCAACACTATCATCGGCAAGAAACCCCAGGGTTGAACATTATACTCCACCATCTGCCGAGAAAGCATGGTGAGGTCGTTCTGTTTTTCGGGAGGTTCAAACACATCCATTTTGATCAGTCATCCGTACTCTGGACAGTGATTTTACCCGGACTCAATTTCACGTTCATTGTCATTCAGTATTCATACATCGCTATTATTTGTGTGTTGTGTTTGTTATACGTTTTCAGGGACAAGGGAGGTTTTGTTATTGTACTGGTGTTGTTTCACTTAGCTGCTTTGGTGGAGGGATATATATATATTTATATAAGTAGATATATTTTACATCGCGGATTTATATTCTTGTATTTTTGTCATTGTATTGTATTTAATATATCCCACACTTATTTTACTCATTTGCTTTTAATTGCTAGTCTTTAACCGTCGATTGGGGAGGAGAGAAAAATTATTATTTGCTAGAGATACGGCTTGGTATTGACAGGTTATTCTCAGTAATTCATCCAGGCCACAGGTCCTGGTAGTGTGGCTACTGGCTGGGTAGGAAGTCCGCCATTACAAAACTTGTTATTTGTGACAGTAAGCTTCAAACTAAGTAGGCTCTAGACTCAGGTTTCATTTTGGTTTATTACACTTTTTTTTACCTTCGACTTTCGATTCTGCCTTTCCATTGTAATTCGGTTGGCCTGTTTCTCTGTTTTGGTTATGTCCTTGTCTCTCTTTCTCCTACTGCTTCTCATGTTTTATGTTAATTACTTCCTGATTAATGCTTCTTTTCTCACAATAATCTTCGTATTTTGTGTCTGTTATTGTATACTGAAGGATCATGAGTAACCACAAGACGATTCACACAAAACAAGAGAACTATCAAAAGCCAAGGACATAATCAAAAGAGAGAAACTAAAGGCAACCAAATTACCAGTTAAAGGGAGAACTGAAAGTTGAAGGCTGAAAAGAATTCAATAAACAATAACAAAACCTGACACTAGGGCCTATTTGCTTTGAAGCTGTCACTAATTATG
Organism: Polypterus bichir lapradei; assembly: GCA_026402145.1. NCBI lineage: Eukaryota > Metazoa > Chordata > Cladistia > Polypteriformes > Polypteridae > Polypterus > Polypterus bichir. Next base: position 4,520 of record JANRMT010047688.1, read on the forward strand.
AGTTCAAGGATTTTACCCAACCGAAAGATAAAGTACCATGGAAAGCTACCATATTTATATCATCAGGTTAGATTATACACATCCTGCCACACAGCAGAGCAAACAACAAGACAGGAAAAAAAAATACAAAAATTCTTAAGGGAATTAAAAATGTCCCTAAAACCCTAAAATAAAAATAATAAAAAAAATTTATAACTAAAAATAAATGTACTAGATGTCAATATCATTACAACCCAGCATCATCCTTTCCAGTTCCTCAATCTGTGTAGAAAAAGTTGAAGATATGCATGCTCCATGCACTAAGGAGTTTCAGTTCTGTCTATGATGCATCTTTAGGATAGTGATTGTCAAGATTGTCATTATAATTGGCAAAGTGAGAATCATATTTTCAAAACATGTTCGCCAGTTCAAAAATAAGTCTACATGCAACAAGAAATGAGTCTGGTGTTTTCTTTCACACTAGAGATACTTATTTAAATACTTAATGACAGACAGATGCATGTGGAATAAATACATGCAAATATGCCCAAGACAGGAACTAAATGACTTTCTTCTTGTGTCAATGACACTAATTTCAATGGAAGAAAAACTCACGAAATCTGTTTCACGAAACACAGAGTTTTGCTTTGAATTCAATTTCACACAAATCAGTTCACTTATCACTAGTGATCACCAAATCTGTATTGTTTAAATCTTAAATAATGTCAATTAGTCTAACAATTCTAGATTTCTATTGTGACGTGTAGAGAATAGTCAGAATTTGGCATATGCAGCATGAATCTATTGATCCATCTTCTCCTATGCCAATGGTATAGTCTGGTGGTAATAGAATAGCGTGCAAAATGTTTGTCATGTCATTTGAATGCTACCATTTACCTATATGTCATTGTTGATCATGTGCATCAATTTATGGCAACAGCCTACTATTTTTTTTTTAAATTGGACATGTTAAGGAGATTAATGTGTCATGTCACAAAGCATACATCATATCAAGGTGACTTCCCAAACATGACAGTGACTTCATCTTACTCTTATAGATTTCACCATCCCCATATCTCAATCCAATAAGGCAAATATGGGATGATGAGGAATGGAAAGTTTGTGTCAAAAATGTGTGACTGAAAAATCATGCTGCTCCAACAGGAAAAGGGGTCACCAACAACAACAACATATTTATATAGCACATTTTCATACAAAAAATGTAGCTCAAAATGCTTTACATAATGAAGAACAGAAAAATAAAAGACACAGTAAAAAAAATAAAATAAGTCAATATTAATTAACATAGAATAAGAGTAAGGTCCGATGGCCAGGGTGGACAGAAAAAACAAAAAAAACTCCAGACGGCTGGAGAAAAAAATAAAATCTGCAGGGATTCCAGACCTTGAGACCACCCAGTCCCCTCTGGGCAATCTACCTAACATAAATGAAACAGTCCTCTTTGTATTTAGGGTTCTCATAGAAGGACTTGATGATGATGGTCATGTAGACTTCTGGCTTTTAGTCCATCAATGTTGGAGCATCATGATGCTTTGAGTAGGTGTTGGTGGCGCAGGCCTTCACCACAAAGAACCGGAAAAAGAAGCAGAAGAGAGAGTAGGGGTCAGTACAAATTTTAGAGCCACCATGAATAGTTATTATGTTGAATTGAACATACAGAGTATCAGAATTAAGTTAAAGTGAAGTTATGAGAAGGCCATGTTAAAGTAATGTGTTTTCAGCAGTGTTTTAAAGTGCTCCACTGTATTAGCCTGACAAATTCCTATTGGCAGGCTATTCCTGATTTTAGGTGCATAACAGCAGAAGGCCGCCTCACCACTTCTTTTAAGTTTTGCTTTTGGAATTCTAAGGAGACACTCATTTGAGGGTCTAAGGTAACGATTTGGAATATAGGGTGTCAGACATTCCGATATATAAGATGGAGCGAGATTATTTGAGGCTTTATAAACCATAAGCAGAATTATAAAGTCAATTCTGAAAGACACAGGTAACCAGTGTAGTGACATCAAAACTGGAGAAATGTGTTCGGATTTTCTTTTCCTAGTTAGGATTCTAGCAGCTGCATTCTGCACTTGTTGCAAACAATTTATGTCTTTTTTGGGTAGTCCTGAGAGGAGTGCATTACAGTAATCTAGTCGACTGAAAACAAAAGCGTGAATTAATTTCTCAGCATCTTTCAATGATATAAAAGGTCTAACTTTTGCTATGTTTCTTAAGTGAAAAAATGCTGCCCTAGTGGTCTGATGAATATGCAATTTAAAATTCAGGTTACAGTCAACGGTTACCCCTAAGTTTTTTACTTCCGTCTTAACTTTTAATCCTGATGCATCAAGTTTATTTCTGATAACCTCACTGAATCCATTATTGCCAATCACTAAAATTTCAGTTTTCTCTTTATTTAGCTTGAGAAAATTACTATTCATCCATTTAGAAATACCAGTAAGATATGTGTTAGTGAATCGAGAGAGTCGGAGTCATCAGGTGCTATTGATAAGTACAGCTGTGTGTCATCAGCATAGCTGTGGTAGCTCACGTTGTGCCCTGAGATAATCTGACCTAACGGAAGCATGTAGATTGAGAAGAGCAGCGGACCCAGGATAGAGCCTTGTGGAACAACATATCGGATATCATGTGTCTTTGAGTTGTGATTACCACAACTAACAAAGAATTTTCTCCCTGCCAGGTTGGATTCAAACCGATTTAAGACACTGCCAGAGAGGCCCACCCATTGACTAAGATGATTTCTAAGTTTATTGTGATCAATGGTGTCAAATGCGGCACTCAGATCGACGAGGATGAGAACAGATAAATGGCCTCTGTCTGAATTTACCCGCAAGTCATTTACTACTTTAAATGTCCTACCTAGTTCATAATAGGTGGACCTAATAAAGTACTGTAAAAGTATATGTTATTATACTCTAAGCTGCATGTTGCATAGTATGGTATAAAACCAAAAAAAAAAAATCAAAAATTAAAATCATAGCATGTTTGATGAGCAAATGAATGGCATCAATTTACTCAACTTGATTAATCCAAATGTTTTGTCAGGGGTCCATAGGTTGATGGGATAGCAACTCTGAACAGGTGCCAGTCCAATGCAGACTACACTCATATACACTAACATGTCAGTTTAGACTGAAGAGTTCATGAAGCAACACCAAGACATACAGTATGAATGATCTCCGTATGGTTGAAGGAAATGCAACCTCCACATAAGGGGAAAACAAGGAGCTGTGTGGCAGCAGAAATAACCATTGTGACATCTTACCATTATCATGGAAGATGGAATAATTTAATTTAGCACAAGCTGTTACAAATATAGATTATTTAAATAGATAAAACACCTTTTTGTATACTGTAGATGCATTGACAAATATGATGACCTTCAGCAAAAGAATCAAGCATTTTTTTTGGCCATTTATACAGTACATGTTGTATTATTACTTTTGGCAAATGACCTGTATAATGAGAGCCAGTATATACTTATTGCAAATTGTTTTTGACCTGGACTTGAACCCACATCTTTAAATGGGAGCACATGCATGTGTGAAGTCAGGCAATGGCTTTGACCCAAGATCTTTCACATTTATTGCAGGAGTGTGGATACTCTTACACAATCACCAAGTGACATTTTACAAAACCCTATCAAGCAGTGTGAATCATTTCCACCTTAGGCAATAGTCCGGTGTGGCATTTTGGTTTCTGGGAAGCGGAACATGTCATGCATTCACATGAAAAAGCATTTAGAGCTCTTAGATGGAATATGCTGTTCTTGTGCTCACATTATTAGGTCTGTTAAAGAACCTTTACCATTCGATGGCTGCACTATGAGTGTCACATTTCCAGGTAAAGAAGTTTCCATTTTTCAATAAAGGAACAAATCAATCTATCAATTATTATCCTATATAGTACCTTTCATAGACAAAACCTTCACAAAGTGCTTCCCAAAGACCTGAAGAATCCAAATCAAGTAAACAAGCTCTCAAACGTTAGTGCGGAGTAATTCAAACAGCAGTAGTTACAGGGGCAGGGAGGTGTCGCAGCAGTTAGCTCTTCTGCTCTAATAGCTCCAATTAATCACTCAGCTTTACTTAAAGTGCAGAATCACCATGCACCATGGTGCCAATACACTGTACAAATAATAAGAATACATGGGACAAGATATAAAATAAGCAAATAAAAATAATTATAACAACAACATCAAGGTTTGTGTTCTAGGCCCAGTCCATTTGGCTATTGCTTGCTGTTTGTCAGACATTTACTGGTTTAAATGTATGGTATTAGCAATTTTCCAGTTGCTGTGAATATTATTATTATCACTGTTCTGTTTAACTATTCTTTCTTCTCATCTTATTTGTATTACTTGTCAGACCAGATCTCAACAGGAGGTCAAATCAATTTACCTGAGCATTTTACAAAGGATGTGTGTTGTGCCATTAGTTTCTGATCAAATCCTGACTTCAATATGCCTAATGCTCCAATCATAACTGGCGATACTCTCTTTTTACAGTCCCAAATCCTGCTGATCTCGATTTCCAGGTCCTGATGTTTACTGAGCTTTTCAGTTTCTTCTAAGTTTCGTCGAATCATCTGACTATCTACCATATATCGATCAACAGGCAGGTGTTCTCTTTTTCATCATGGAGCACACTGTCAGTGTGATTAGCTAAAATGCTTATTTCAGTAATTGTTGATAGGTCCAACATGATAATAATATCATTGATATTAACATCCTTGGCCAACATGTGTTCAAAGTATTTATCTGGCACTTGAACCCCCAGATGTTGGTGCATAGTCCAGTGAACATAGATGGCTACTTTATTATGTCTGTGTGTGAACTCAGACAGTGCAAGGGTTGTACCGCCTGCAACAATATGACTTCTGTCTTTTTCTGCCTTGTTGTATTAACTACATTTATTGTCTTCTGGTTGTTCCAAGATCTTTCTCTGGTGGTATCTGGTATTGAGTGCCTGGTCATGAGTTAGAATTATCTCTTCTTCTTCTTCTTCTTATTATTATATCATTTTCTGCATATATAATATATTATATTATATATATAATATATAACCATTATAATTACAATATCCTTCTATATAAAAGCGGTCGAGATTGTTCTTCCGTCCCGTGAGTGCTACGCAGGCGCGGAGTTTCACACACGCCCCATCCATTTTGCAATGCACGATGGGATTTGTAGTTTCATTTTTCCAGGTAAAAGATCGGGATTGTCCTTCTGTCCCGTGAGTGCAAAGCGTAGCGGTATTCCGCTTATCACAGACTTACTACTTGCAGCTTGCGGTACGACGCGACATGATGTGAGCAGAGTTCTGGTGCTCCCATCGTTCCCTTGCTTTTGTGCGCGTTGCACTGGAAAAATAGACAAAATTATGTCTCTGGAAAAAATTTATGTTGATGGAGTACAAATGCCTCACCGCGTACTAAATATCAGGGGGGTTCAAAAGGGCGACCTCAATATAGAAAAAAAGTTTAAATTTCATCACAAAAATAACAGAAACTACGAGTATTAAAGTAATAACGCTCAAATGCAATATAACCAAATTAATCAGTTTGTATAAAATATCAAATTGATCTACATATTGAATTGCCTTAAGAAGTGGTCAACTTAAAAGTCGGTCGCCTTAAAAGGCGGGTGAGCCTAGTTAGTATATACTGTAGACTTTGGGCTATTTTAGCCTATTCCATAAACATTTATGCATAATTTTGAATTCAGTTATTAGGCCTTTATTTCTTTGTGTGTGTATGCATGTTAGGCTGCTCTAATGATGTTTTGTTGTTGTTCTTTATTGTCCAGTATGAACTTGCTTGCCATTTATTATACACTAGTAAAATACCCACGCTTCACAGCGGAGAAGTAGTGTGTTAAAGAAGTAATGAAAAAGAAAAGGAAACATTTTACAAATAACGTAACATGATTGTTAATGTAATTGTTTTGTCACTGTTATGAGTGTTGCTGTCATATATCTATAATAATAAAAGGCAAAGCCCTCACTCACTCACTCACTCACTCACTCACTCACTCACTCACTCACTCACTCACTGACTGACTCATCACTAATTCTCCAACTTCCCGTGTAGGTAGAAGGCTGAAATTTGGCAGGCTTATTCCTTACAGCTTCCTTACAAAAGTTGAGCAGGTTTCATTTCGAAATTCTACGCGTAATGCTCATAACTGGAAGCTGTTTTTCTCCATTTACTGTAATGGAGTTCAGCTGGAGGGGCGGAGTTCGTATGACATCATCACGCGTCTCACGTAATCACGCATTACGTAGAAAGCCAGGAAGAGCTACAAAACGCGCTTTAGAAAACATGCATTATATAATTAAGAAGGCAGCGAAACAATTAGAAGCGAGCGAGTGACATATATATAAAACCATATTCAGCAGCTCACGTGAACTGACGCAGTGCGCAGACAAAAAGTAACAGTTGCAAAGAGTGCTGAACAAAAACTGAATTACACTGCTACGCTCAAATAGATAAACCACACGCCGTGGCGTGATACTAAAGCATTCGACTGTAGCGCCCACGTCCGAGGTTCGATTCCCGAGAGGGGATGCACTAAGTATGTACGCGCGCTTCTCGATTTATTTTAACCTCGCATCCCCTTAGTTTGAGACGTATGAAAACGCATGCGGTTAACGCAGAAAGACAGATCACCTATTCACCTATTGAAGCTTCATGAATAATGGATACTTTATTCGCGATCAATGATTGTTTTGGTAAAGCCATACTCAGTGTATTCATTAGATGAACGGTAAAAAAGTAAGAGCGAGGGGACGGTAACTTACTGAAGCACACAAGCAAAACCACAATAGC
>JANRMT010047697.1:0-11269 GCA_026402145.1 Polypterus bichir lapradei
GGGGATTTCATGCATCAGTAATAACAGGAATTCTAGGAGGAAACAACAAAAGCAGACGAGCGTAGAAACATAAACCGAAGTGAAGGTTGGTCTGTGAGGTTGACTCTCCTTCACTTGTACTTCTTCAGCTATCACCTCTGTGTCTGGATTGGACAACACAGTATTGAGTGACACATTGTGCCCCTCCTACTTTCTTTGATCTTTAGACACACCCCACTGGTCTGGACTGGCTCTGTTTAGTACTTTAGTACACTCGATGCTGTTGGTCTGTTTAATGTGAGTCTGTCTTAAATAAATTAGATTGGATAAGTTTGGTCTGTCTGGGCATAGAAATGTGTGTGAAGAGTTTTGTCTCTGCTGGATGGGAACTTTCACATAAATGAATCCTAGCAGAACTGGGCATCGGAGAGTGTGCTACCATAGACAGTCTGCCAGCTCATTACAGGGTCAGAGCTACACTAGTGATCACAATAGAAACCAATTTGGCGTTTCTGCCAATTAACCAAACAGAAATGTGAGCATGTGGTGGAAGATCTGGAATAACTGGAAGAAACCCACTGAGATACTGGAAGAAGGGGTAAACTCCACACGGAATGTGAATGGAGGAAAGTGGATCTGAGATTCAGCAGATACCACCACTGGACAACCTTACTGCCCTTTGTGATAAAATATTAAAGCTGAAGTAAAACATTTGGAGGTATACGTTATGTAAACTCTGCACTCAGTCAAACAGTGGAGATCCTTAAGCTGTGGAGTCTAATAAAACTGAGAAATACCAGAATGAACAAGAGAAGGCCATTACAACCTCCAGAATAAATCAAGAATATCCCATCTCTCCAAATTTGGTATTTTACAGGAAAAGACAGGATCTCAAATCAGAATGTATCTCTTGATAACAAAAGAGCCTGAACTACCAATCTTTAAGTCACAACATCATTACGGTGAACATGGAGAGAAGGCTAATAAGATCTTAGCTCAGCAATCAACAAGCAGGAAGTTTGCAAAGCAATAAAAGAAATTACCAGCACAACTGCAGATAAAGTAATGAAGCCTAAAAAATATAACCTCACCTCAGTTTAAAGAAGATGAGACACAGTCTGAGGAGTTCTTTGATGTAAAACAAAGACAACAGCTGGACACTATTAGTGAAGAGGAACTAGACAAACCTCTGACACTCTCAGAATTACTGGATGCTGTAGAATCACTCCAAAGTGGGAAAACTACAGGCCCAGATGGCAACCAGTGGAATTTTATATAGACATTTTCAACTAAGTTAGCTCCACCATTATTAGCAAAGTTTACAGAAGCTATAGACAACAAAAATCTACCCAAATAACCTACCCAATTTTCCACACCTCCCACCCATTTCCTTTCCAGAAGAAACCCTGATTAGTCCTGAGGAGTCAGACAGCATCTCAGTAACATATGAAAACATTTCAAAGAATCTCCCCTTTAAGGGTCCTAGGATACGGTGGGAAAAGGACCTTTTAATGAATATCTCAGAAAAGGAGTGGAAGTCAGTCATGCATAGAATACACTCCAGCTCTATATGTGTGAAATATTCAACCATCTGACTTCGACTCTTTCATCGATCACATTTATCTCATTTAAAATTGGGAAGAATTGAACCTGCGAGTGTGGGAATCAATATCCAGCCTAACTGGGCCACATGTTTTGGGAGGACAACAAAGTAACATCATTTAGGGCCAAAATGTTTGAATGTTTTATCAGACAGCCGTGGGGTCACAATCACTCCTAACTCACTAACAGTTGTGGCTGGTGGGCTACCAGAGGGGCCTAAAGAGGAGGAGGACACATTGACTGTAACTGCCTTGACCACATTGTGAGCTCGTGGACTTGTGCTGCTGAACTTGAAGACCCCCAGCCCACCTGTGATAAGTCACTGAGTCACAGATGTTTGACATTTAAAAAAAATTAATTCTCACTTAGAAGATCTGTTCAAAACCTTTATAAAATATGTCAAGATCTAATTAATAAAAGTTTAAAATAAGCAACCATAGCAGGGGAAAAGGAAATTCTGACTTTTTATTTATTTGTTTTTATCTATCTATTTAAATTATCAGTAATTTTGGCCCAGTTCTCGGCTCTTCTCTCTTTTTCTTGGCTGCAGCGTAAATCCTGTTTCGTAGATTTTTATTTTTTTTGTTTGTTTAGATTTCTGTTTTAACTTTCTGATTTTAATTATTTTTCATTTTGACTTTGAAAGACATTTGTTGTATAAGTTAAACTTGATTGTATGCAATGCTATTTTTTAAATAAAAACAACTTAGTCCATTAATGGACGTTGTGCCCGCTGATCTAATTCAGAACATCAGCGTCGACCTTCAGTGTGAGTTTCTGTCAGTAGAGTTAAGTCCCCTTTAAGCAGCTGATGGAATATCAGAGGACTTTAGGGTGATGCTGTCTGAGTCTCCACTGAGTAACACCTGGGATTCTGTCAACAGCGAAAGGCCATGAAGGACACCACAACACGTCTTCTCTAACTATCCATTCTTGTGTCCCTACTCATCATCACCAGTGAAGCTCTGCTGCTCCTCAAGTTCTCATTTATTTCTCCTTTCTTTGATATTAAGTGTTGTCTTCCTAGTCCATTACCTTCATCTCCTCCATCGTTGTCCTCGTCTCCTTCAGTGTCTTCTCTCTCTCCTCAAGTCTCCTCTTGATGTCACTCAGTGTCGCCCCCAGCTGTTTCTGTTTGGACACACAAGCGGACACGCGTGGTCAGATCAGAATTCACGTTCACTTTGTGATTTCTTCTTCTCTTACTGACTCCTGATATTTTCACAACACATTTGTTTGACATTTCATGACACAACTTAGATTTGATTTAACAAAAAGCAATGACAATAAAGATTAAAAGAAAAAGTTTAATTTAATTGACATAAGATTGAGTTTGGGTTTGAAGAGTGCGTCAAATACAGAAGACAGTTTGAAGGCACACCGGTGTGTGTTAGTTCTTGACGTTTAGAAGACATCACATCGACAAACTGGGAAATGTGAAGTTCACACAACTCCAAAAATAATAAAAAGAAACTGGAGTGTAAAGTAAAGAAACTGGTGAAAGGCCAAGAGGACTTTAAACACGTCATGTCAGTAATTAGAGGATCTACAAGGCCATTTGATATCCTGAGTCAGACATGTGAGGACGTTGTCTGCCGTTGTCATTTTCTGGAGTCAAGTAAGATACTGAAATACACAAACGATTCTGTTGAATTCAGGAAGAAGGCAACTAAAAGGAATTCTAAAACTCAGAAATAATATTTTTTATATATTACTTACCTCAGGTGTTTTGTTTAGGTGACGGTTTATTATTTTTAATAAAACTAATGAGCTCCGCCCGTACTTACATTGCTCGCTCACCCCCAGGTTTGGTTTGTGCGGCGCTTTTAACATTTAAAAGCCTGTACAGCACCTGTCCTTTTGTCTCACTCTGTTGTCTCTCTTCTCCCCCAGACATCCTCTGCTCCTGTGGTGGTCCTGCTCCCAAGGTGCGCTCCTATGAAGAAGGAAGATTTTCTATTCTTCTAATTGAGAGACGGAACTGTCCCCTCTGACTACACACGGACCTTGATTCACTCCTGAAAGAGACTTGTGTTTGTTTGAAGTTTCTGAATAACGTTTGTCTCTAAAATCTCCTGTGTATCTGTGCTACTCTGTGACCCAAGCGTGACCGCGTACGTGGATTTCACTTTCACCAAACCACAAATTTTTAAATTCTCATGGAGAGGCCTCTTCATTGGGAAGAAACACTACTTTGCACTGATGTCAACACGAATTAGACGATCTACAAGTCTCTGACTTAAAGTTTCAATCAAAACAATATATTCAATCTCTTTTCGCTGTTCTGTTATTTCACTGAGTAATAATTTCCATTTGTCTGTGTGAATGAGATCTTTACTTTCATTTTTGTTGACTTTCGAAATGGCCAAATTCTCCATCTTGCGGATCTGGAATCCATCTCTCTGGACTTCCAAAAAGTCTCTTAAGAAAGATCACGTCTCGTCTCTTATAATAGAGAGATGTTTATTATGTTTATTGTTTTGGTTTCACCAGAGCCTTCAAGACCACCCAGCCATCACTGTTAAGGGGTCAGCTCAGAGATGTGCAGGTGGGTGAGCCTGTGGTGTCCTGATGATGGACTATCTGTCAGGCAGACTCTAGGACTATGTGAACAAGTGAACTGGAGCAGCACAAGGAACAGGCCTGTCTGCTTTACTCTTCACTCTGCTCACCTCACACTGCAAAGAACACAATTTCTCTTTTCTTCTATATCCAAAAATCACCCAAGGAGTGTCTCAGTGGGCTTTAACAGGCCATGTTTTTGAGAGCCCCCTACTCCAGATACCCAAGGAAGAGAGGAAAAACAAGGAAATCGAGGTTGAACACACACTGAATAGAGCTAATGTTCCAAAGCCCCAGTCCACCTAAACTGCATGTCTTTCTATTGGAGGAGGAAACCCACATGAACATGTTGTGGCGAAAAATTGTCACCACAAGTCTTTTTACCTGAAATGAAGGCTATTAGGAGACTCAGGATAGGCAAACAGTGTCTATGGTTTTATTGCAATAAAATAACAATAATAATAACATAGACTCCACCCAATACGGCCAAATTGACCTAAGCCCTGAAAAGTTCAGAACTCAAAACTCATATAGTCATTTTGTATCATTCCGACCTTGCTCAAATTAGCTTAGTTGCTGCTTTTCTCTGACGACTCCCCTCTGCACCTGCCAAGCAAATACCTCGAGTTTTCATGAGAACCATTATTATTACTCTCCTTTCTATTTTTGTTCTTGGGTAGTTTCTACACGTCTTTCTCTTCCTGTTCTATCCTTCCTTTCCCAATATTGGTAATTTTCAATCAGGCTTTAACTAGAAAATGCAGTATAACTTATGTCTTTATTTAACCATTTGCCTGACATATCTTATTATTAGCTTGTAATTCTAATTTATGCTTAATCTAATGCTTTAGAAGCTGTTAATTACTTTTATGTCCATTTATGCAAATACTGCTAATACATACATTTTTTGTCTTCCATAAACACAATGAGAACATGCAGATTCCACCAGGGACAAGTCACAGTCGAAAAATAAAATGTATTTCTAATATATGGACAACTGAAGATGTGCGTATTCAAGTGTATACAGACAGACGACATCAACAGACAACACCAAACATGAGTCTGTGTTACGTTAGTTGTGATTTTATTCCTCATAATTTTTATCCAAAATATTTCCCAGTAAACATCATTCATTCAGAAGCCGCTTTTAAATGTTCTCGTTTCAGTTCTGCTTCAGTTCTTAGTTACTTATTAAGTTTTTAGAGTCAGCACTGTGATGGCAGTTTGGTTTTCCTCACAGGTTGTCTACACTCCCTTACAGCTCCTCTGTGTGTGTGAGACGCTGCTCTGAACTGATTCAAGTCCACTTTAGTTTTCTTACTGAATTTATGAAGAGACCCTCACAACAGCTAAGCCTTCTCCTTCACACAGTTATGGTGATGTCAACTCCCAGAATTAACCCCTGGCTTTATCTTAACTACTGAGTCACAGTAAGAAGCTCTCAGACTCCGAGCAGGTGAACTCCTGACTTGGTTTATGGTCACTCAGGTGGAGGTGACGCTTTGTACAGATTGTTGTGTCCATGGAGAGCTTCCTCTGTCACACATTTAAGAACATTCAGTTTGCTTTGTCTTTCTTCAAAAAGATTCTTTTGTCTGTCTTGGCCTTTTCTTGTTGTGACTGTGAGTTGTTCTGCAGTTTAAAGTCTTTGAGGTTTCACACTTACTGGTTATCTTTTAGTGACAAACAAATGTACAACTGCTGATTGATGTCCTCCTTCAGTAATTCTGCAGATTTTATAGGTGGTCTCTCTTACTTGTGCACCTTCCTTTCCTTTATCAAGTCAGAACTGAATGAGACCCAACGTTCAACTCCATTACAGGGGTCTTCAGCTCTTACCATCTGGCACTACGTTACCTTTTGGAGCAGAAGAGATCATTTAGCCTTTGTGATGGCCACAGTAAGGGTCTTACTACAGGGCAGAAGATAATCCAGGGGCAGAGATCAGAGGTCTAGTGCTTACAAAGGGTTATAAAGGACGGAGTGGACTTGCTGCTGTAGGTGTCTTGGATGAACAGAAATCCAACCTTTTTACTGCTAATTCCTGCTAAGTGTTGTCCATCAAGTTGAGTTTTTTCTCCTTCTTCAGTCACAAAGTGATAAAGAGTGATGTACTGAGACATTGCTGGGTGACATTTGCTGTGTTTGATGAGACTAATCAGAGGAGACCCAAAACTGTCAAGGAGAGTCCTGGTGAAGTGAACTGACATCTGAGCTGAAGGTACGAGTCAATAACATAGGGACAGGCGGTGACAGCTTAAGAAAAAAAGACTTCTGACCAAGCAGTGCCAGTCTGTCCTACAATTACATGTCTGCTTTCAGGGACATCTGAAAAACTGATTTATGTAAATCAATCCAAATCAAGTGACTGCCAAACAACAGAAAACATAAACAGATCAAAAATTAGATGTCGATATTAGTGACCTGATTCATAGTAAACTGAAAAATATCAGGCCACTTCATAGACATCATTGTTGTTTAAGATGTTGGTTTCTAAACGTGTGTTCACCTGTGAGCCGAGCTCTTTTAATATTCCAGCGAGGACTCGGCCACATTTGTGTCACTTACTGAGACCTGGCAGAGCCGATGTGACACTAGTCCTTTATTTGAAGAAACACCAAATGGTGGACTGAAGTTAAGTGTCTTTATCTAAACTTACTGTACATTGAGGTTGTGTAGTAGTGATGTGGGATTTGAAATTAGGCTTAGATGGTCAGACTTACACTTCTAGTAAGTTCTTTACACTCCTGCTGGACTTGTTAAGTATTTACCAAAAATGAAAGCTCAGAGTCTTTGTCATAATCATACATTTGGTGGGATTATCACTCAGGGATTTGACATTCAAAATGTCCTTACTGCTCCACTAAATAACATGATGTCTAATCACTAATGAAGAGCCTGATGAGTTATATCATTAAAAACAGAAAATCTACACAGGAATAGTATATTGACATTTCTGAGCTGAACTTATTGTAAGAATCGTAGACTTAACTCTGGAGTACAATACAGATTGACATGTGACAATAATGTGTCTCTTAAACAGCCCTGAGATCAGCCAAATGATGATGACGTGTCAGACCTTCTATTGAATTACGTTTAGGATGACATTGTGTGCTCACTTACTATGCTTACATCAGCCAACGGTAACATCATCTTGTTAAGAACACCTCAGGAGGGTCCGAATGTCAGACATTTCTACGCGTAGCCCACGTGACGCTCGGACCCCTGCCAGTGGACATTTCTAGACAGCAGGCTATAGTTGGCCTCCCACTGCCTTAGAAACTCAAAAGAGAAACTGATCAGAGCAGAAAGAAACTCAGCTGGCTGTGAGGAGAGAACTCAGGTGTTTGTGGGCCATCTTGGGGATCTCATCCTGAGCTGTTTCATGACTTGCACCAGTCTCACCAGGATGGACTCCAGCAGCCAATGCTCTGAACTTGAAACATCAGGTTTATAAGGTAAAGTAAAACCTCGATTATCAGTCAGGGTTCAGGACCGAGGCTGTGACAGATAAGAGAAAAGATGGATAACAGAGCAACTACTTTAAAAATGACATACAGTAGATTAGTGTAGCGAACATGCATAAAAAACTATATTAACAAAATGAATTAATGTATATAATATTGTAATGACCAGCGTAATAAGCAAACACAACTCAGAGGTCCTGGGGTTTTCTACGTTTTACGTGGAGTCTTCTTTCCCTCACAAGCGGTGTCCTGTCTTACACTCCGCTATTTGGCTTACAGAGCTCACCTCCTAAACAATCAAAGAAAGCTTTCCCTACCGATCAGTTGATCTCCTGCCACTCTCGTTGTGTATTTCTGATCCCACAAACACTCCTGCTTATTGTCTCCTGACTCCCTGCTCCACACCTTCCCTTCTCTCCTCACTTCTCCTGTCCGCCCCTCACAGAACAGAAGCCCCTCAGCCAGTCCCATCACTTACAGCTTTCTACCCTTTCTGCCACCATACAGAGCATCACAAGCTGCCTGTACACCACAATATATTAACACAACCTGAAATAACAGAATATATAAAGAAAATTACAATGCAGAAGACCATTAACATTAATACAGAATAACGTTACCATCACTGGTTTCCATTTTCAACACATTTTTCAATTATTTCAGCATTACGCTTTATATCGTTCACTGCTGGCCTTCCTACTCCGTCATTGAAGCAATACTTGAAGAGCTGTTGCTGTTTCGTAAACGTTTAAGAAGTTCAAACAGCACACACATATGTTGATAGGCCATAACAATGTATAGTAGTTTAGTTTAATTATAACAAAAGAGTAAAGATACAAACTGCTATTAAAGCTGAAGATACGTAACGGACACTGGGATTTCTGTTGTTCCAATGTGCAGAACTCGCAGTAGTAATCGGGAGACGCTGGCGTGAACAAGGTTGGGTTTTTGTTATTTAGTCCTGACAGTTAATCAAGTGACAGATAATCGAGTTTTACTGTAGATGAAGAGATTTCTCTGTCACATTAAATATTAAAATTCCTTAACTCAAAGTTATTCAAACAGTTTCCATTAATCACTAAACATCACTCACCTGCTTTTCTTCTCTTTCCCTCTCCAGCTCGACCATTTCATGATTTTTATGTCCAGTCACCACACACATCATGCAGATACAGGAATCATCAGTTTTACAGAATATCTCCAGACTTTTCTGATGTTTCTCACAGAGATTCTCCTTCAGATTTCTATCAGGATCAACCAGCTTGTGGTGCTTCAGAGTCGCTACTTCATAGTGAGGCTGCAGATGAGTCTGACAGTAGGAGGCCGGACAGGTGAGACAGGACTTCACCGCTCTGAACTTCTTACCAGTACAGAAGTCACACTCCACATCTCCAGGGCCAGCACAATTCTGAGATGGAGGAGAACTGATTGTTGTCTCCTTTAATTTCTTGATGAATTCATTCAGCAGATTATTTCTTCGCAGAACAGGCCTTGTGGTGAAGGTGTGTCTGCACTGAGGACAGCTGCTCTCTTGGCTCTGATCCCAGTACTTTGTGAGGCACTTCAGGCAGAAATTATGTCCACAGGGGATTGAGACGGGGTCAGTCAGGGTGTCCAGACACACCGAGCAGGTGAACTCGTCCTGTAATCCACACAGCTGGGCTTCGGCCATCGTCAGTCTGAGGAGAGGCAGGCAGAGAGAATCAGTTAGAGAAACAAGGAAGTGACTTGTGAAGAAATGAAAGTGAAAGTTTGTCTGAGCTCAGTTAGGTGGAGGAGGAGATTTAAAGAGAAAGCTGAGAGCTCACAGAGAGAACATCTGAGGAGACACTGAGGGTGAACAGTTAAGGTGAGACAGCAGCTCAGAGAGTGAAGACCACCAAGTGAGAGAGGAGATGACCTGTCACAGGGGGTCTGCTAAAGTGTCGTTCACGTCAGTATTTCTTATTCGTTAATTACACTCTGAAGTCCACAGACTCCATATTAGTCCTCTTTATTAAAAAAATTATCAATCCCATAATAAGTTCTCATCTCCTGCTTATAAGTAATTAATTTTTGTGTTTCTTTGTCCATGCCAGGGATTTATCAGATAATTCAATAAAGACCCCAACTGAAGCCCACACAGTTGAAGAAACAGAATAATATGATAAATTAATAAGCACAATGACAGTAGAAATATGAAAACATCTTAAAAACTGATAACAGACAGACAGACAGACAGGACACCAGATAGACAGACAGACAGACACGTAACACACAGCAGGCGCTCGCCGCTCTCGCCTCCTTCACAGTTTTTTAGATTTTCTTGGTTATTCAAGTTGTTTTATCTCAGGATTTGTGAGACGTAATCAAGTCTGTTGAACAGGCTCGTCTACTCCTGCAGCCTACGATTAACACACACAGATTCGAGTCACACAATTGGGTATAAGTGATGCCCTAATGCCAGTCCCTCTGTAATAGCCCACCTCAGACTCATTCCACTTAAGTACATAAGAGTGACCCCTCCAGCCTGTCACTTCTCATTACCCCTGTGACGATGCGGGTTCAGCTCCATGCTCCCATCGCTGTTCGGGAGCCCTTGAACCCAACACCGTCGATAATGTCACCGAGATGAGCTAGACAGTCTAGCAACAACATAGCAAGGGGATGGTTCAAAAAGTGCAAAAGTGCTTTTATTAAAATAAAGTGCTTTTATTATTAAACAAAAACAGTGTTCAAATAAAGTGCAGTGCTTTCAAAAAGAGTCATTAAATAAATAATCCAATAAAAACGTGGAGGTAAAAACAACAGAAAAAACAATCCTTTAAAATCAACAGGGTTCAAATGACGCTGGAAGCAGTCTTCTAAAAACCAATGACAAGCCTGGTGCTTTTCTATGCTAGCATCTCACCTCTGCACCGACTTGCTCCCTCGCTTCCTGTAACCTCCGTCCTTTTCTTTTCATTTTTCTGATCTTTTTTTCGATCTCTCCATTGACAACGACTCGCACTTTTTATAATGAGAGGGGCCATAGCAGCTGCAGCACATTAGTCACAGGAACAATCACAGGTATGGGCAGTTCCTCACCTGTGCACTAAGTGAGAAACGCCCACATCGCAGATCGCCCCGTGGCTTGCTATGGCCACCACGCCCCCTCATTAAGCCGCTGTGAGTGCGGTGACTATTTATTTAAAAAATAGCCTTTGCTGAGCGAGCTGTGGACCCATAGCACCACAGCCCCACACTGGGACTAGCTGTCAGCAGCACTAACAAATGTTCAGATGTCTCTGAGACACATGAAGACTCGTATAACATTTGGTTTTATGCCAGTTACCAACCAAGGGTGTCTTACTTCTGCCATCCTTGCTCAGCTCAGGTGATCAGCGTTGACCTCAGCGTTATCATTGGCAGAGCACCACCTATTGGAATGTAATTCATCTATACTAATAAAAGGCGAAGCCCTCACTCACTGACTGACTGACTGACTGACTGACTGACTGACTGACTCATCACTAATTCTCCAACTTCCCGTGTAGGTAGAAGGCTGAAATTTGGCAGGCTTATTCCTTACAGCTTCCTTACAAAAGTTGGGCAGGTTTCATTTCGAAATTCTACGCGTAATGGTCATAACTGGAAGCTGTTTTTCTCCATTTACTGTAATGGAGATGAGCTTGAAACCC
>JANRMT010047703.1:799-11736 GCA_026402145.1 Polypterus bichir lapradei
TGGCGTTAGTATGCATCGTGGTACACTGCAGAGCTATAGCGCGTCTTTATGTGAAAACAGCCGTGTCAGATGGGGTTGTATGGATTGATTCTGAACGCGACTGAGAAAATGAAAAGTGAATTAAAAAAAAAAAAAACAAAGCTAACCTTTACAAGGATCATAAATTGCACCGGCTGTTACAGACCGAAATCAAATGTATGCTTTTATTCTAAAATAGTAAGACAAAGAGCTGTTTACTTCTCAAAACGGAGTGGTGCAGGATCGAACTCACGACCTTCTGATTCCCAAGCGGGAACTGATTCTATTGTACCACAGAGGCAGTCACAATAAATGGGTGTCAATGTCGCATGTTAAGGCGGCTTTTTGTTTCTGCAGTTATATTTTTGAATAAAAGCGCAATTGTGTTATATTTGTTCCTTTTGTGAAATGTTTCTTTGATATTTGGACTTTAGGCTTTATACATTATATAGTTTGTGCCTACATTTTGTCATCTACTACTAGAATATAAAAAACGTTTCTGTTTTAACAATGTGTTTACACAGATTACTGTAGAAACGGAACAGACATGCAATGCGTGCGTTCCAAATAACAATCTATTATTTCCACTCTAAAACTCCACTTCACTCCCAGATACTCAATCAAGGCATGAGCTGAGAGAAGTTCGTGCACGTTCTAAATTGGTGGGGGGATGGAATAGCTGGCTGCTCCTAGCTTCTCTTTATCAGCACATTTAGAAGACAAAGGGCGCTGGCGGAGAGGTGTGAAGGGATTTAAGAAGCGATTTAAGGTGGGACGGAATTACGAGTTTTTTCGTAGGCTCTGGTAATTCTAGTGTTAACTGTTATGAAATGCGGGAACTCGAGAGATTGATCAAGCCTGTAAAAGATATTTTGCAGATGCGGACGGCGATTAAAAAAAATTGTTGGGGAACTGAGAGAGACAGCCGAAGCGCCTATCCGGAAAGTGAGTGAGTACCTGCGCCATTTAGGCCAAGAACCTCCTGTGTTATATGATTTGGTGGTACAGGCAGGTAAAGCAGGTACCGTATATAATGTAAAAGGGACGCAGTGTGATCCGGGCTCGCTTTTAATAAATAGCGAGTGCCAAATCACTGCGTGCCCTACAAGAGAGGCCGGAACGTTGACCGAGTGGTCGTGGGGAGGGCCGATCTATCCGAAGCAGCAGGATAAGGGAGGGGTTGCTGTTTATGCCAAACAGGATTTAAATGTAAGTCCTCTACAGTTGGACGACGAGCCACATCTTAGTGAGGACATGTGGCTTCACCTGGAAAAAATTAGGGAAAGAGGTCTTATTTTAGTAGTGTGTTATAGACCACCCAATTCAGACAGTAATTTCAACACACATCTTTTTAGTAATATTAAAAAGGCAAATTTACAGGGAGACATTATAGTCATTGGGGACTTTAATTATCCGATTATTAACTGGGATAACCTTGCAGATGGAGGAACACAAGAGCAGGAGTTTTTAGAAGTAATCAGTGACTGTTTTTTAACACAGCATGTTAAAGCATCAACACGGGGTGAAGCTTGTCTGGATATTGTATTTTGTAATAATAAAGATAGAATTGAGGGTGTAGAGGTGATTGGACCACTAGGATCACGTGACCATAATGTAATACAATTCTCAGTATTTTGTAAGAGTGCAGATGTAAAGGCAAAAATTGTTAAGTTGAAGTCTAAGTAGGATACACTGGGATAAGCTTTTAAGTGTGGAGACAGTCAAGGAGCAGTGGAACAGTTTTACTGAAACTGTTTGACATATAATACAGAACAGATACATACTTAAAACTGGAATTAATAGGAATAGAAAAAAAACTCCACGGTGGATTAATAAAGATTTAAAAAAGAAGCTGCAAAGGAAAAAAACTGCTTTATAAGGCATGTAAGACTGATGACTACAAAGTGAATCGTAGAGCGTATGAGAACATGAGGGCAACCATTAAGAAGGATATCAGGGAGGCTAAAAGACAGTTGGAGAGGAATATAGCAGATAAGGCGAAAGACGACCTAAAGGGATTCTTTCAGTATTTTAGTAGTAAAAGAACAGTCAAGGAGGAGGTGAAGTGCATTAGAAATAGTAAAGGGGAATTAAAAGATACAGACAGTGAAATAGCGGACGTCCTAAACTTAAATTTATCTGAGGTCTTCACAAGTGAGCTGAGGGATTTGGAAATTGTAGAGGGAGAAGAGCTGCTCAGATTAAATAAGCTGAAATCAAACAAATCACCAGGATCAGATAATATTGACCCTCGTGTTCTTAAGGAGGCTAGTACATATATAAGCCCTTGACACATATTTTTAGGAAGTCACTACGCACTGAAGAGATTCTGAAGGACTCAAAATGGCAAATATCATCCCGTTGTATAAAAAGGGTGACGGCAGATCAGAGCAACTATAGGCCAGTAAGCTTAACATGAAACATCACAGGAAAATTAATGGAAGGAATTATTAAGGATAAGATTGAGCAACACATGGCAAGGACAGGAGTTATTCTGACAAAATCAGCATGGGTTCAGAAGAGGGAGGTCTCGTTTTACTAATATGTTGGAATCATATGAGGAGGCAACAAAAGCATACGATCAAAGTGGAGCATATGATGTTATTTATCTGGACTTTCAGAAAGCATTTGATAAGGTGCCACATGAGAGGTTGGGCATCAAGTTAAAAGAAGTGGGAGTTCAGGGTGATGTTTTTAGATGGGTGCAGAATTGGCTCAGACACAGGAAGCAGAGGGTGATGGTGCGAGGAACCTCATCAGAACTGGCCGATGTTAAGAGTGGTGTTCCACAGGGGTCAGTGCTGGGGTCACTGCTATTTTTAATATATATAAATGATTTAGATAGGAATATAAGTAACAAGCTGGTTAAGTTTGCAGATGATACCAAGATAGGTGGATTAGCAGATAATTTGGAATCCGTTATATCATTACAGAAGGACTTGGGTAGCATACAGGCTTGGGCAGATTTGTGGCAGATGAAATTTAATGTCAGTAAATGTAAAGAATTACACATAGGAAGTAAAAATATTAGGTTTGAATGCACAATAGGCGGTCGGAAAATCAAGAGTCCACCTTAAGAGAAGGTGTTCTGATCTCACTATTACATTGTAAAAGATATTCAGGCAGCTAAACTCCTCTCTTTATCAATATGATGACTTGGAGACTGACTTGACACGAGGTGTACAAATCTCCAATTTATTAATAAAGAGCAGGTGTGAAATTACAAGTAAAGAAATATAATATTCAAGTAACAAACAGTTTGATAACAGATTTAAACTATAAGTAGCAGTACAGAACGGTAACATTTTACAAATATTAACTTACCGGCTATGCTACCATAGGATTAAACAGGCGGGATGAACTTCGCTTTATGTGTTTGTGGCAGATACATTACCTAAATCGAGAACGTCCCACTGTAAGGCGACTCAGGAAGGACAAACATCACAAAGAATGAATAACTGAACACAACAACAGCCCACAAAATGGAAATGGTCAATAATTAAGCATTTTACCCATCCTAACAAACATGACACTCCCCGCCTGATATCGAAGATATCTTTAAAAACTATGATGAAATAAGAAGAACAAGTTCAGATATAGGCCCATTGTAAAGTCTGGTCTCATTATCTCTACAAACTTTAACCTCTGTTTTACGAACTATACCATCCTCACTTGGAAACATTTTAGTCACCAGTCCAAGTGGCCAATCATTCCCTTTAGATTGACAATTCCACACTAGAACCACATCTCCAGATTTTAGGTTTGGCCTTCCAGATTGCCATTTACTGCACGGCTGCAGAGTGGAGAGGTACTGTTTCCTCCATTTGTCCCAAAAGACATTAACCAAACACTGGACTTGTCTCCAATGGCGCATGTACAAGTCTTTTGTGTTGAAGTCACCAGGAGGAGCCTCAATCAGGCCAGTCTTTTAGGTGAGCAGTGTGGAAGGAGTTAGAGGCTGTGGATCCTCTGGGTCATCAGACATTAATGTCAAGGGTCTGGCATTCATAATAGCCATTACTTCAGCCATGAAAGTTACAAGAGAATCATGAGTGAGTCTTGCCATCCCTGCTTGTAAAAATATGGAGTCTAGTATTCTTTGGGCCATACCTATCGTGCACTCCCACACCCCTCCCATGTGTGAAGAATGTGGAGGGTTAAATGTCCAGGTACAACCTCGCCCAGACAAGTATCTCTCAATGCAGTCAATGTCGAGGTTTGTGCAATTCTTAGCTCTTTACAAGCTCCAATAAAATTAGTCCCTCTATCAGAGCGGATTCTTTTAACTGGGCCCCTAACAGATATGAACCACCGGAAAGCATTGATGAAGCTTGAGGTGTCCATGGATTCGACCACCTCTATGTGGACAACCCTTCAGGACCCATCACACCTAGGACATGCATTGTTTCAGGCAGACGTTTCAGATCTATAAAGACTAAGACAAATAGACTGAGAAACAGTTTCTATACTTCAGCCATCACCATGCTGCTAAGTGGTCAATCTGACTGAGTGCACCTTCATGTTCACAATATGATACACTTTCATGCTTACAATGCAGCCCTAAGTTAACACTAGGATAAGGGACAAGTACAATATATGTATGTATGAGTGGAAAACATTGTTCTGCTGTTATGGACAACTTTGGTACTTATTTTATTCCCTTTTTTTTAGTTTTGACTTTCGTAATTGTGTTTTGTTTTTATTTTATTTGTCTGCACTGGAAAATTGATACAGATTTAGATTTTTGATTTTTTTTATTTGATTTTAATACTCATATAAGTAAATATGACTGCCCAGATTTTACTATTCACTGGACCTCCTCTAGTGTGACGTGAGGCAACAATCCAAGGACCAAACACATCGAGCCCTACATTGGAAAAGGGAGATTCCATACTAAGCCGGTCAGAAGGTATGTCAGCCATCTTCTGAGTCTGAAATCTCCACAAAGTTTTTTGCAGATGACACATTTAAATATGGTGCCAGTCATAACTGATTTTGCACCTATGATCCATATTCCAGCAACACGTAGAGCTCCTTCTGGAAACAGACGCCCTTGATGTTTAGTCTGAACTAACAAAGGAGCAATTTGATGACTTCCAGGGATTAACAGAGGGTTCTCTTCTTCAGGAGTAAGCTTGGCTTCCTTAATACAGTATGTCCTCCAACTCTGAGCATTTCTTTCTCATCTACGCTTTGCAGTGTACTGCTCCACCTTTGCCAATGAAGCAGGTCCAGTAAGCCAAGTGGTATCTTTCAACTGAGTAGCTGAGACTGTTCTTGTGGCATGGTCAGCTGGGTTTAAGTCAGTAGGTACATAATGCCACTGCTTTGGATGTGTGGACTTCTGAATCCGTAAAACCCTGTTATTAACATAAACGTAGAATCTCCTTGTCTCATTGTGAATGTAGCCTAACACTGCCTTGCTGTCTGTGTAAAACTCAGTATCTTCAAGTTCAACATCTATTTCTGAAGAAATGAGCTCTGCCATTTCTACTGCTAACACTGCAGCACAGAGCTCTAGTCTTGGTACAGTGATTTCAGGACGTGCAGCTAACTTTTCTTTTCTCATAACAAACCCAATGTTACATTGTCCTTTAAGGTTTATGGTTTTAATGTAGGCTGCAGCAGCTATTGAATTAATGGAAGCATCAGAGAAGACACAGAGTTTCCTAGTTTGTATTTCCTCTTGGGGAATAAAGGAATATGAACACGGGACTTGGAGGTCTGACAGAGCTTTCAAAAAGTTTATCCACCCCTCCCACAAGCTTTGTTTGTCTGGAGACAGTGGATGGTCCCAATCACTTGGCTCTGTAGTCAGTTCTTGGAGTATTGCTTAGCCCTGAATAGTGACTGGAGCAGCAAAACCTAGGGGGTCGTATAAACTATTGATGGTAGACAAAACACCTCAGCAAGTAAAGGGTTTCTCCTCATTATTGACTTTAAATTCAATAGAATTAGAAGCAATCCCGGTCAGCGTTAAAACTAATGCACATGCACACACCTTCTGTCCCACCCCAATTCTTCCCAGAGTTATGCCTCTTTGAATATGCAAATCAATATAAATAGCCCTTAAGCTCAGCGTTCTGTGAAAAGACAATGGGAAAAGCATGGGGAAAAATATAAGAATTTCAGCGAAGAAAAACGTGCTATTTGTTGATTTAAACAGTGCTATAAACAACAAAAGGAAGCCGATCAACTGACATAGCGTGTTGGAGAAACTCGAAAGCTCAAGTTCACAAATTCAAACAGTGCCCAAAATTAAAAAGAAGTTGTCACATATCAAAGTCGCCTTGAAAAGGCAAGTCGTAGCCCACCGTCTGAGTTTCATATGAAAGCTTATTAGGGTACAGAGATAAAAAAGGCACACAGTAGGAAAAAAGCACGAAATGTCAACTTCAATCTCAAAATTTCCACTTTAATTACGTAGTTTATTTTGTCATTAAAGTAGAACATTCATCAATCGTTTAATTAACCAGTTTCTCAAATCACATCGTAATTAAAGTAGCACATTAAATGCTTTGTTTTGTATGTGATCTTTTGCTCTATGTGTGTGAATCACTACGTGCTTCCGCTTTCTCTTTCTCTGACAGGACACAGAATCCAATGCATTTGTGATATTACAGCTCTCTGAATAATTAAAATACTGAGATGTGTATGTGATATCTTTTTCATGATTATAGGAGTTAAAGCACGTTATTAAACATGGGAACACAGTGTGTGACCTTTGATGAAATTATTGTAGCAGTACTGTCTCTCTTTCAAACGTACTAACCTCCAATTCCTGTGCTTACTTTTCTTTCTCCAAATACCCAATCGCCACACAATCAGCTCTGTAATAGACGTTAAGCCATCTGTAAGCTAACAACGACGATTCTTGAAAACTTTTAAGGAACATTGAAATATCTTTGTAGTACAAGTTTAATTATTCTATCCATCTATCCTTCCAGTGTCGCGTCAGCCCCAGTAAGAATACAGCACAAGGTAGGATCAATCCGTGAACTAGCTAGCGCTGCGGAACCATGTCCTAACAAGTTTAATTATTAACAATACAGATTAGTTAAATGAAGCTAAAGTTTTATCCATATAATATAATCAACATATTTTGCTGCATTTAATTTTAAAAATGATATCGTCATCATACGTAAATACGCGCTTTATAAAGTGGCACAGGTTGTGTAATATTATAACTGTAGTGCAAGTTTACGGTGTGGTAATTGCACTTATAAGTACAAACAGTTCTACAAGGAGCAATTGATTGAGTGCGTTTATAGTTCTTGAGATGAAACTGTTTCTGAACCGCGAGGTCTGTACAGGAAATGACTACTGTAACCCTGCAGCTCTTCTCTTCATGTAGAACTGGAGAGTCAAACTCTGTGAAAGGTTCTGCTTGGATACAAAGTCATAGGTAGAAATATTGTAGCCCCCCAGGCACACGACGGCTAAAGCCTTTAACGACACTCAGCACAGTGTGTTCTGCTCATTCTTGGTGGGCTCTCCAGCTGAACTCCTCACCTGACCTCTCTGACTTCGAAGACCCGAAGATTATATGTGGTGAAGAGGAACAACCAAGACATAAAGTGAGAGCTGCTAAGTCTTCAGAAAGTCTGTGAACACCAGTGAGCCCAGTGGGTTACATACCAGTGGGTATGCTGGGCACTGACTGGTACTTTAGTGGGTTCAGAGTTTTAGTGTTTTAGTGGCTCATCAGTTTTGTGTTACATTTGAACTCCTGTTCTATTAATGACTGCACAGTGAATGGAACTGATGTCACCAAATGCCATCTTCACAGTCCACATTCTGCTCTTTTCATGTGCAGGTACTGAAGCTCCATCTCCTCCTGCAGTCGTCTGAACCTCTGAGTGGTGAGGAGTTTTTACAGGTGAGTTTGTGTTCTTATTGATTTGGTGAACCTGACGAGTATCTCTGACACTTCATGTCCTCCATTGGTGTCACCGTGTGTGTCACTGTCTCACACAAGTGTTTGCCCACTTTGATTCATTTCACTTGTTATTTTCTCCTTTCTCTGTTCTCTTGTTGTTTTCTTTTTTTATTTAATTTTATTGAAATTATTTTAAGAAAACAACATTCCATACAATCATCTCAAAGTTAATAAACCAAAATTCAACTCAACCTCGTGAGAAAGAGCAGCGAATACAACATGAGCAAATCTTCTCCACTTGAAGCCCCTCTGTAAGCCCACCACACACAGCTGTTAATGGGTTAGGAGGGACTGTGACACCGAGGATGTCTGATAGGCAGTCAGAGGTTTTGGTCCAGAATGATGAATCACGTGGCCCAGTGACACTGGAGCTCAATTGTAATGTTCACAGGTTGAGTCTTGGCCTGGATACATTTTGGACAATTTTAAAGGAGATAAATGAGCTCGATAAAAGATTTGAAGTTGAATGATTGAGTGCCTTGTGCATTTGAAGTTGGAGTGGATTCTGATTTCAGAGATGGTAAGTGAATGATCCTTTACCAAACATACCGTAGGATCTTTGAGAGGAAGAGACTTCAAGATGCTTTTATATATTATTGAGATGCTGTCGGAGTCTTTAGACTGATCAATATTGACTCTGAAATAGAAATGGGTGGGAGGTGAGGACAACTGGGGGCAGGTTCATTATGGCAAAGATTTTGATAAGAGAGTAGTGTGTTGTTGGGAAGTTAAATTTGAAATGTGATTGTTCATAAGATGCAAAGATATTATCTCTATACAGTCCTCCAAATGTTTAAATTCCAAACATCAAGTACTGTGTAGGTTTCAGAAGGTAGAAAAAGAGGATCATCATGGAAAAGTGCAACAGGTTAGAGCTTCTCTGTCTTAGAGTGCTTTCTACATTGGCTCCATATTCTGAATGATTGATAGACAATTGAATTATTAGTATATTGATGATAATTTGTATTTACTGGGCACAGAGCAGGGCATATAAAGAAGTACAGCAAGAGTTTATTTCTATTGCAGACCAGGCTTATGTATATTCATCAATTGGTGTCCATGTTCAGGCTCTTACAGTTTGTAAAGCAGAATTTTATGGATGAGATCTTTATATTTACTTGTGATGTTTACTCCTAGATATTTAAAGTGATCTGCTAAAATAAATGAGAAGGTGCCCAGTCTAGTATTCGGTTCTAGAGAGTTCACTGAAAAAAGAACACTTTATTCAAATTAATCTGAGTCCAAGTATATCTTGTGAAACAATGCAAGTGCTGTTAGGACTGCTGTTCTAGAATGCTGTTGGTCAGATATACACAGTACCTTATCATCTGCATATGCTGATATTTTCTGTTCAAGGCCTTAACTGATAATCCCCTTTATCTCTGATACATTTCAAATGTGAACAGCCAGTGGATTCATGGTGATTGCAAAGCACAATGGTGATGACAGATGGCATCCAGTTTGAAGGAGTTTGAAGTAATGTTAATACAAACAGAGTCATCTGGAGTAATAGAAAGTCGTTTGATCCATGCACTTATATCTGGGCCAAGCCCTGATTTGTCCAATGTGATGAACCAGTCATCCCATTCAAAGATGTTAAATGCTTTTTCTGCATCCAAAGATAATGAGATGTGAGGGATGTCCGGCGCATCTACACAGCCAGGATGCCTCCTTAAAGGAAGGACAGGGGGAGATGGCTTTTGATGGGCGTTATCTTCCCCCGAACTGCTTCTTGGTAGCCACCCTGAGTTTCAACGGCACCTTGGATTTCCACAGGGCTGTATAGGTATGTGTTGGCTCAGCTGTGTTGGGTGCCAGGGGGTTGCTGCCAGGCGGTGCTGCAGGAATTGCTGAGCCTTCATATGTAGGGCCTCCACCTTACCCAGAAGTGCTCCCAAGTCACAATCAGGAGGTTTCAGAAGTATGTCCAGGATTCTGAATAAAAAGAGATGCCTTTATTTGATAGTGGACAAAAATTATTATCTATATCTATAAAGAAATAATTAGTTTTTGAGTAACTGTGATGTACTGAAGGAATAGGCTCTGGAGTTTGGCTTTTAAAATCTCCAAGGTTCTGTTATGATACTTTATAAACTGGGTGATTATTTCTCCAGTGTTAGATGTTATCGCCACTGTAGAGGAAGACCTAACCATGTTTGGATTTAAAACACAATTAAAGTCTCCAGCCATTATAATTTTATGAGTGTTCACATTAGGAATAAATGCAAATACATTTTGGATGAAATCTCTTATCATCCACATTAGGTACATAGATATTCATCAAAATTACGTTAGATTGAAATAAATCACCCATCACCTTGATATATCGGCCTTCAGGATTAGATATTACATCTGATACTGCAAATGGAATTGTTTTTTGTATTAAGTTTCCCACCTCTCTAGTTTTCTATGTAGAGCATTTGCCCAATCTAATTTCTTTGCAGCTGAAACTGGTCCTTAATTATTAAGTGAGTCTCCTCTAAAAATACTATCTTGGCTTTGAGATCTGTTAGGTGAGGAAATACTTTTTTTTTCTCTTTAGATTGTGACAGAGACCTGTTGACATTCCATCTCACAAAGTTCACTGTTTGTTCATAGAGACACTTGTTCTGAGCATTTGAGGACATTTTGTAAACCTCAGTGAAAGTAGTACGTTGTTTCATACTATAGCTTTAACCTTGATTCCATATTGTCGCCTGTTATTATGTTGGTACTGATAATTGTCAGGTTAAAAAGGATAGATAGATAGATAGATAGATAGATAGATAGATAGATAGATAGATAGATAGATAGATAGATAGATAGATAGATAGATAGATAGATAGATAGATAGATAGATAGATAGATAGATAGATACTTTATTAATCCCAAAGGGGAAATTCACTCCAGCAGCTCCAGCAGCAGCATACTAATAAAAAACAATATTAAATTAAATTAAAGAGTGATAAAAATGCACGTAAAACAGACAATAACTTTGTAT
>JANRMT010047732.1:8069-19503 GCA_026402145.1 Polypterus bichir lapradei
AGTCCTTTAGTAATCACTAAGTCTAACGTATGACCTGCTTTATGTGTAGGCTGATTTACGAGCTGCCTCAAATCAAAAGAATCCAGGAGGTTCATAAATTCTTTTACTTTTAGATCACACTGATTATCTATATGAAAATTAAAGTCGCCAACTATTAGGAGTGTGTCATAGTTAGTAATTAAAATTGACATTAAGTCAGAGAATTCCTCAAAAAAAGACGCGTTGCATTTTGGAGGTCTATACACGGATAATACTAGAACTTGAGCATCTCCTTGGATAACAACGGCGAGATATTCAAAGGACTTGAACTTACCAAAACTGACATGTTTACATTTTAATCGGCTCGAGTAAATGTTAGCCAATCCGCCCCCCTTTTTCCCCTGGCGGTCTGCATGAGTAAAACTGTAATCCGGAGGCGCAGATTCGATTAAAACCGCCGCGCCATTTGAGTTAAGCCATGTTTCACTTAGTGCAATAAAATCTATTTTTTTATCACTAATAAGATCGTTGATAAAAAACGTTTTGTTAGTTAAAGCTCTAACATTTAATAGTGCCATATTTAATGTTTCGGAGGTGCAGAGATGAATACTATGTGCGTTATTGATATTTGGAATAGGGACTAAATTATTTTTATTAGCGCCGCTCTGTGTGTATTTTTTGTTTAATCTGTGATCTGTTTTAATAGTTTTGACACATTGTTCCTCTAAAATGGTAATTTTAATTAGATTATTGGAGTTTATGCCGTATTTCCTAGATTTTCTACGTGCATTGAGATTGCTTATTACAGTACTAATGTTGTGCACTTTAACGGAAGATTCTATTAAGCACTTATCATGTCCTAGCACAACAGTATCATTTCGGAAGGGGTTAAGAGCAGAGATAGATAGTCAAGATAAACGAATTACCTTCGCTATGTTTTCGGAGAGGACCCGGGCGCCGAAACTGTTCGGATGCAGGCCATCACGCTTGAAGAAACGCGGCCTTTCCAAAAAGAGATTCCAATTGTTGATGAAACCGACATCCTTCTTCTTGCAGAAACCCTGTAGCCAGTTGTTCAATCCTAGCAGCCGACTGTAGTACTCGTTGGATCGTCTGACGAGAGGTAGTGGACCCGAAACGAAGATCTTTGCCGATGGGGTCCTCTCCTTCGTGTCTTTAATCAAAGCTGCGAAATCAGCCTTCAGGATTTCTGATTGTCGGTGCCTTATGTCATTTACGCCGGCATGCAAAACGATTGCTCCAATTGCCCTCTCCTTGTGTTTCTCGTAGACTGCTGGTGCACGTCTCATCACATCTCGGACGCGAGCACCGGGAAAACAAGAAACAAACGATTTTGCATTAGGGCATGCGACATTAAGGTTCCTAACAATAGAATCACCTACCACTATTACATCACCAGGGGCTGAAGGCGAGCTGGGGACGCGGAGAGGGTCAAACCGGTTTTGGGATAGGACGCTCGCCTGTGCCGATGGAGGTGCTCTGGCCTTGAACCCCCGCCTGCATAGCTGAATTCCACCGAGGTCATCAGCGGCGTCGCTCCTACGAGACGCGGGGGTGAGGTCGGCACAACGTGGGGTTGATGTTTCGCCGGTTATAGATGGTGAGGACGGTTTATCCAACAGCCGGGCCTTCAGATCCCTAAGGTATCTCCGTCGGGACAGGAGTTTCTGAATCTGTCCGTCGAGTGCCTGAAGTTCTTCCACTACGATTTCAACGCGAGTTACCCCACTGTCGGCCATTTTCTGCTTCGTGCCCTAGGAGAAATGAGAGAGAGAGAGAGAGGTTACTGGACTGAACACAACACAGGGGCTTCAACCAGAGGATGGGGAGATGTAAAGGGAGTGGTGCATGTCTGATTAGAGAGACAGACACTCTACAAAAGTGTTTGACCAGACCTTAAGCATCCTGGACTGCAAGTAACACGGAAGTGGAGAGTAAGCAAGTGGCCATGGAAGACTTAAAAGAGACCAGCCCTGTATATGCCAGTCTGTGTTCCTAGGTAATAATTCTTTGCATTTATATATTTTCTCACTACTCAAAGCACTCAGCAATTGCTGGTTAAGGGCCTTGCTCAAGGGCCCAACAGAGCAGAGTCCCTTTTGGCATTTACAGGATTCGAACCGGCAATCTTCCGATTGCCAGTGCAAATCTAGGTAGGGAAGCTGCGTCATTGGCCTAATAAATACATGAAATCAGTGCTATTTGCACATATAGTTGAACACATAAATTAGTATTTCACTTGGATATCTTTCAATCTTACATCGTACCACCATTCACACTCTGTACAGATTCTCGTATCAGAGTTTTTGCTCTCCTCAACCTTATCTGCGTCATCATTCCTGTTGCCTTGCTTCAGTTCCAGTTCCTTATTCCTTTTAACTGTCATGTCCAACTTTGCATTCACTGCAGCAGAACCTTTTTTTTTCACTACAATGACCTGATAATTTATTTTGATTTTTGTGATTTCTAGCGTTAGTACACATTTTTTCTTTTTCATATCCATGAAACAAAAAAACAGCAGGTGTAACATTAGAATTCACTTTGTATATTTAAACATTATAAAAAATTGCAAACAAATATTTTATGTTTGGAGATCAAAAAGTGCTTCTTTGGTGGTCCCAGAGCACAAATGGTAAAAAAAAAAAATCAGGGGTACCAGAGCAGAGCTCCTATCAGCTCCAGCTTAAATTAAGCACTGCCTGTGATGACCGTGGAGTTTTTCCCTGGTTTTCCTGTAGTCAAAGAAGGCCATCTTTTAAAGTAATGATTCCAGTGATCGTTGGCAATAAATTGATGACAAGATGACTGTTAAAGTCATGGCAGGACACAGGCTTAACATATTTAGAGTCTGGGGGAGAGCTGGCAGAAGGAAGTGAGTCAGGATTGGGAGTGGGATAGGATGTGAGAATAGAAGGTGTGACAAACAAGTTGTGGGAATATTATTAATGTTAACTATTAATTATTGAATAATAATTGAATTAATAATTAAATTCAATGTAGTATCAGGAATAATGATATCTGTATCAGTTCTGTGTTAACATTACCTTTGCAAGAGATAAATAACTTTTTCTGAAGGTTTACTGCGCAACAAGAATGTCTTTGACCTAATCAACTGTTAACAAAAACAGCTTCAATATATCAGTTGGTGTTGAAGAGAAAAGGTCATCCTTACTGTGAGAGAGGGTTGCCACTTTGCTTATGTAATCGTCAACTGACTGAAAAATAAAGCAGATACAGGACAGTCATCTGAGATTTAGATAGCTTGACAGACCAAAGACAACAGCAACACACTATGATATTGCTGGCTTAACAGGAACCAGGCAAATAAATGCCATTCTGTATGACATGGCTAGTTAACTGGTACAGAAAAGCTGCCAATCAGTGTGACATGACCAGCTCTAAAGCACAGTCAACTGCCGCTCAGTATGATATAGCTGAATTAAAAGCATCAGGCAACAAGGGGCCTCAGTTGCCTCGAAAGCTTGCATATTGTAATTGATTCTTATAAAAATGTAACATAAAAATAAGGCATCCCTCATTTAAAACATATTTTTCTTTTCTTTCTTAGCTTTTTAAGTGAACTGTCTCTTTTCCCCCACTTTCACTAAACACTGATGAAATAAATAGAAAACCACTTGTATTTATAGTAGTTACACGAATGACAATGCCAACAGCACTGTACTGTAACCCTGCCACATAGTGATTTCCCTTTTTTTTCTTTGGTTACCTGTGATGTCATGCTTGTTTCATCATCCTGATGCTGCATTAAAGGTTAGAGTAGGAATTCTCAGAGTTAGTCCTGGGGACCCACTGTGGCTGCTGGCTTTTGTTCTAACCAGCTATTGTTTTTAATGGGACTACTGGGCTAATTAATTCAGCCATTACTTTCCAGATTCTGTGTATTGGGAACTATATAGAAATTAGAAAAACAAGTTTGGTAAAATTAAATTTATTAAAATGTACTAAGCAATTACATGGGAATAACATGTTTTTTTTCTTTTTAACAATACTTTCACATTGATTTTCATTCTGCTTTTCCAGGTGTTTAATTACTTTATTATTTATTAATCAATGGGTCTGACGCTAAAGTAGTTGCAGCCTTTCCTGATTCATTGTTGTTTGCATGGGTGTCTGCTCTGCTCATTTTTAATTATCATTATTAAGATACAATGAAGGGAGCAAACTGCACAGAGAAAGAGCAAAATATAATGAAATCAGCAAAAGAGAGTTAAACGTTTAAATTTCAATTTACTTAAATTAGATCAGTGTTATCAGTTGTTGTCCCTGATTATGAATCTGGGTGAAACAAAAGCCAGAAGCCACAGTAGACCCCCAGGAACGATTTTGAGAGCCCCTGGGTTAGAATATTTGCTGTTAACTTTAGGGGAAGGAGGCAGAATCTCATACCGTCCCTTGAGCATGAGTGTTTCTAAGTGAGTGGAAGATCGTTGAAGATTATTATAGGACATGGATTTTGGCACAAATTAAAGAATTTTAGATTAGCTCATGAGCTGCAAAGAAAAAAATACAATATTCCTTGGTGGCAACAACAATAAACCGAAGAGGCAGCAATGTCATAGAATAGTAGCTAATGAAAGCTGGTTGATCACTAGCAGGAAGGTTAATTACCAGGAGAGGTGGCCACCTTAGAACTGGTTAGCCATCCTTTCCACTTACAGTGGGTACGGAAAGTATTCAGACCCCCTTCAATTTTTCACTCTTTGTTATATTGCAGCCATTTGCTAAAATCATTTAAATTAATTTTTTCCCCTCATTAATGTACACACAGCACCCCATACTGACAGACAAAAAAAAGAATTTTTGAAATTGTTGCAGATTTTTTTTAAAAAAGAAAAACTGAAATATCACATGGTCCTAAGTATTCAGACCCTTTGCTCAGTATTTAGTAGAAGCACCCTTTTGAGCTAATACAGCCATGAGTCTTCTTGGGAAAGATGCAACAAGTTTTTCACACCTGGATTTGGGGATCCTCTGCCATTCCTCCTTGCAGATCCTCTCCAGTTCTGTCAGGTTGGATGGTAAACGTTGGTGGACAGCCATTTTTAGGTCTCTCCAGAGATGCTCAATTGGGTTTAAGTCAGGGCTCTGGCTGGGCCATTCAAGAACAGTCACAGAGTTGTTGTGAAGCCACTCCTTCGCTATTTTAGCTGTGTGCTTAGGGTCATTGTCTTGTTTCCAGTCTGAGGTCCTTAGCACTCTGGAGAAGGTTTTTGTCCAGGATATCCCTGTACTTGGCTGCATTCATCTTTCCCTCGATTGCAACCAGTCGTCCTGTCCCTGCAGCTGAAAAACACCCCCACAGCATAATGCTGCCACCGCCATGCTTCACTGTGGGGACTGTATTGGACAAGTGATGAGCAGTGCCTGGTTGTCTCCACACATACCGCTTAGAATTAAGGCCAAAAAGTTCTATCTTGGTCTCATCAGACACCTGAAGGACTCTGAGATGGTGAGAAATAAGATTCTCTGGTCTGATGAGACCAAGATAGAACTTTTTGGCCTTAATTCTAAGCGGTATGTATGGAGACAACAATGCGGCCAAGTACAGGGATATCCTGGACAAAAACCTTCTCCAGAGTGCTAAGGACCTCAGACTGGGCCGAAGGTTTACCTTCCAACAAGACAATGACCCTAAGCACACAGCTAAAATAACGAAGGAGTGGCTTCACAACAACTCTGTGACTGTTCTTGAATGGCCCAGCCAGAGCCCTGACTTAAACCCAATTGAGCATCTCTGGAGAGACCTAAAAATGGCTGTCCACCAACGTTTACCATCCAACCTGGCAGAACTGAAGAGGATCTGCAAGGAGGAATGGCAGAGGATCCCCAAATCCAGGTGTGAAAAACTTGTTACATCTTTCCCAAGAAGACTCATGGCTGTATTAGCTCAAAAGGGTGCTTCTACTAAATACTGAGCAAAGGGTCTGAATACTTGGGACCATGTGATATTTCAGTTTTACTTTTTTAATAAATTTGCAACAATTCCAAAAATTCTTTTTTTTGTCTGTCAATATGGGGTGCTGTGTGTACATTAATGAGGGAAAAAATTAATTTAAATGATTTTAGCAAATGGCTGCAATATAACAAAGAGTGAAAAATTGAAGGGGGTCTGAATACTTTCCGTACCCACTGTACTTTGCCAGCATATGATAATATACTTTTTTACCACATTTGCTTTAAACTGTACTGTTAATGTTTTTTTTTGGGGCTATAGTAATTTGTAGTTTTATGTACTGAATGAACTTTAGAAATTAATAACTTAACAGTCTAATAGAAAAGTGTGGAAGCTGGTTGAGTGGGTGTTGACAGTATTTTATGATATGTTTCTTCGTTTCACAATTAATTTTTGAATGTCTACTCGCTGATCAAAGCTTTTTTTGTCATTCTCTTTACTGATAGTAATGTGTGTTGATTTGTTAGGAGGTGGGGAGATCTTAGGACAAAAAAGTATTGAAATGTTAACATTTCTTTCAGACACTCAATGTAGTTCTAGACTAGTGAATATGGCAGGTCCCCTTTCATAGGTGGCCTTTGCCACATCCTCAGCACCAAACCACTAAAAAAAGGGAAATCCCCAGAAGAGTGAAATCATTTCAAGGAAGCTATAATTTTTTCAATTCTCGATTAGCATAACAACCTTTTCCCTTCTGTGTAATAATTTTTATCTTCAACGTTAAGTGATGTTGATCACTTAACATAGCTAAGAAATAGGTTTTTTTTTTTTTTGGAAATCTGTTTTATTTATTTTCTTTCATATCACAAACACAAAAAAAAACCTAAATCAATCTCTAAAAATAAAGACATGTCTCAATTGAGAATAAATCAGAAAAAAAAATCTCCAAAAGAGTCCCTCCCCAACTTGTAATCTTTTCTGGAATTCCAAAGCAAATTGTTTTCCCACATAATGCAGATTTTCTTTATAAGTAATACATCTACTTATGAGGCAAAGTAAGAGTGATCCAGCATCCAAGTACTTATGTAATTTAAGATTAGATTACAAATCATTTGTGAAGCTGCTTGTGTCTGTTTTGCACATTTTTCTGCCATGAGTTAGAATCTAACAGGCCAGAAGGGTAAAGTGAGAAGGACCATTAAGAGAAAACTTTAACAAAAGACTGTCAGGGGTCAATACCAAAAAGTTCAACAAATCTAAAACTAAACCTAAAACATGTAAATAAATCACACTCTCAAAAACCTGGCAAGAGAGTCAGAAAACCAAAGAATATTTTATTCAAAGCGCATACACTAAATATTTTGTTGTAAGCATACTAAAGCATGCTGCCAGATTAAATAGTATTGCATTGATAATGTTACCAACGTCTTAGCAACTAAACCTCTAGACAGTGGTATTTACAGAAAAACAAGATGGCCTTTGAACGATAAAATGAAAAAAAATGAAAAATGAAAATAAAATAAAAAGCACAGACTAAAGGTAAAACTACAATCATTAGCTTTTAAGGAAAAAAATCAAGGTCCTAATGAAAAATGTATTAAATCAAAGAAAAATAATTTAAATACAGGAATTCTCAGCAATCCAAGGGTATAAGGTAGAAATATCTGGTATAAATTTACACCAAAGACACATTCTTTTTTATTTACAAATTTAAGCTGAATATTGAACTTTTTTTTTTAGTATGCTCTTAGATTTAATTCCACATCACTTCCAAAATGTTTTGCATTGAACTCCATTACTTATACTTTCCGGTTTAATGAGAACGTAAATTTTGTAATTAAAGTGGTTTTTTTTCTCTACATAAAATCCCTCATCTGCAAATAATGAAAAAGTATTATCTGGGAATTTGGCACTTCTCACTGATTTGGTCAAAGGTTATATGTCAAAGACAAAATGCTAAAGCAAACAATTCCTAATAACACCCAACTCTCTATGTCTTTGCCTTATTGTTATGTGATTTTTCACAATATTCTCACTGTTTTAAAGTTCTTAAAAAAAGTGACTTTTTGTAAAAGACATTGTGTATCTACTCTGGGGAAAAACTAAAATGATTGTCCCCTATGAAATATTGAAGGCTAAAATAACAGAATACAACAACATAGTCCATTTTGAGAGGCTGTGTTACTTCTCTAAAATTATAAATAACAATGCTGGTAATCCAATAGTTTTATTCTGTACTATTGACTGTTTGCTAAACCAGGTCACTCAATGGAATGCCTCCAAAAAACTTCCAGTGAAACTTGTGTGGCTTTTGCTATATTTTTTAAGAATAAAATGAATGATATTAGAAATAATATAGTACATCTCCACAATACTGATCCTATTAAAGCCCGGTATTCCATTTTAAGCAAATTAAATTCTTTCACCAGGATAATTTACACGATTTATATAGAATACTTTCTCAACTGAGACCCTCCACCTGCGTCCTTGACCCAATACCAATAAGCTTTTTCAAAGAAGTATTTGATGTGCTAGTTGATAGTGTTCTTGACATAGTAAATTCATCATTGGATATGGGGGACTTTCCAGACTGTCTTAAGACTGTGGACGTTAAACCCTTGCTCAAGAAAAATAATCTCAACTCCTCTGTTTTTGAAACTTTTAGACCTATTTCTAACCTGCCTTTCTTAAGTAAAACTTGCAGGTAAATGCAGACAGAGGCCCTTTATCTGTTCTCATCCTACTAGATCTGAGTGCTGCATTTGATACCATTGATCACAATATTCTTAGAAATCGCCTTAGTCAATGTGTGGGCCTCTCTGGCAGTGTCTTAAATTGGTCTGAGTCTTACTTAACAGGTAGAAAATTCCTTATTAGTTGTGGTAATTATATCTCAAAGGCACATGATATTCTATATGGTGTTCCACAATGATCCGCTGGGTCCACTGCTCTTTTCGATCTATATGCTTCCAGTAGGTCAGATTATCTCAAGGCGTAATGTCAGCTACCACAACTATGCTGACAACACACAACTGTATTTATCAATAGCGCTGGATTACCTCAGCTCTCTTGGTTCACTGACCTAATGTCTTACTTGTGTTTCTGAGTGGATGATTAGTAATTTTCTCAAACTAAATAAGGAGAAAAGAGAAATCTTAGTGATTGGCAAAAATGGATATAATGAAGATATTAGAAGTATACTTGATCCATTAGACGTAAAAGTCAAGACAAAGGTAAAGAATTTTGGGGTAGTTATTGACTCTGACCTACATTTTAAATCACATATTAATCAGATCACTAGGACAGCTTTTTTCACTTAAGAAATATAGCAAAAATTAAATCCTGTATAACTTTGCAAGATGCTGAGAAATTAGTTCACGCTTTAGTTTTCAGTTGGATAGATTTCTATAACACACTCCTCTCAGGACTACCCAAAAAGACAACAATTGATTCCAACTAGTGCAGAATGTAGCTGCCAGAGTCTTAACTAGGAAAAAAAAATCCGGGCACATCTCTCCAGTTTTGATGTCACTGTACTGGTTACCTGTGCCATTTATAATTGACTTTAAAATACTATTTAAAGTTTACAAAGTCTTAAATAATCTCACTCCATCCTATATTTTGGGATGCCTCTCGCCTTACACTCCAAATCGTACCCTTAGATCTTCAAATAAGTGTCTGCTTAGATCTAAACTTAAAAGAAGTGGTGAGGCAGCCTTCTGCTGTTATGTACCTAAAATCTGGAATAGCTTACCAATAGAAATTTGCCAGGCTAATACGGTGGAGCACTTTAAAAACTGCTAAAAACCCATTATTTTAATATGGCTTTCTTATAGTTTCATTTTAGTGTAACCCTAATATTTTGTATATGCATTTAATTATCATTTTTATCATGGCTCTGCATTCCATACTAACCTCTACTTTCTCTGCTGTTCTTTTTCTGGTTTTCTATGGTGGCGATCCACCACATGATCAAGGCATGCAGTCCTTACATTGATGGATTGAAGGCCAGATGTCCACATGACCACTTCATCTAACTGTTCCACATGAAGGCTGTAAACCACAAGGAATAATTTAGATCATTTATGTTACGTAGAATACCCATTGGGGGCTGGACAGTCTCGTGGCCTTGGAACCCCTGCAGATTTTTTTTTTAATTCCCAGACCTTTGGAGTTTTTTTTTTTTGTTGTTTTTTTTGTGTCCTCGTGGCCATTGGACCTTACTTTATTATTTATTACTTAGTATTGCCTAATCTTATTTTTATATTTTTCTTTTTTTGTCTTCATCTTGTAAAGCACTTTGAGCTACATCATTTGTATGTGCTATATAAATAAACTTGCAAAATACCCGCACTTCGCAGCGGCGAAGTACTGCCTTAAAATTTTTATTAAGAAGAAAATTAAACCTTTTTAAACTAAGGGAAAATATACCAATAATTATTTGTTAAGGATCTCTTTGTATGCCACGTTGTCAGTTCGGCCCTCCAGTTGTAATATGACCAAGCTGTAGCTGTGCGCTGAGCTTACTCTTGAGCATGCAACGTACAGTTGGCCATGTGAACAGTAATCTTGTTTCAAATCTCACAGCTTGGATTGCTGCTGTCATAATCGGTTTGAGTTTCATGGTTTGTTTCAATTACGACAGTATTTGTAGGACTTGTGTTGAAGAGACATTCGGCATCTGTCAAGCGTTGTAAGTATACAACCAGTTTCATTGATAACTTCACATCCAGCTTTTGAGAATTTAAAAATTTCTAAACATCAAAGTGTCCACTACTGAAATCGTCACCTGTGAATCTAAGATGTTTAAGAGGTATTGGCGGTTGTCCAAAGGTGTAAAATATTTGGCCATTTCGGTACACTTGAAAGCGACAACCGAACAATTCAGCGGCAGCTATCAACTCACATGCAGATGCATAGGTGAAGGGCTTAAGCATTTCACTCTTCTAGTGCTCCTGTGTAGTATAATTATCTCCTGTACCGTCATCAGTCCACACCTTGAACCTGTCCCAGTCATTCAATACATAAGACACAATGTTCCTCCGGATATCAAGAGTGAGTCTGATATGGCCATGCAATATGTAACAAAGAGAATGGAAAAGGCAGGTGCCATCTCCGGGCATGGAAACCACTTGGTAAGTGACAGTTTTTTGATCGATGGTGATCACCTCGTCAGACATGTTAATGGGGGTACGGTTGGATTGATAAAGGAAATGGGTACCTGAACAATGTAAAGTAAGTCTAAAATACCTACACAATAACTATAATCGTAATAAATGAACAATAAAACAGCGGAGAAGCCGTGGATTAAATAAAAAGGCTGTAGTTATCAGCAGGGAGACGTGAATACCGTGGCGAAGCAAGGAAGAGAATGTAGAGACTGGAGCGACAGACGGCCTTATATAGGCGGGCAGCCAACAAAGTGGGAGGCGTTGGGATGGGGGACCCAACGCTGCCTCACACGGTGACCGAGCTGCAGGCAATGGACGTATATATGTACGTAAGTAGGATTCAGTTAGC
>JANRMT010047791.1:2017-15069 GCA_026402145.1 Polypterus bichir lapradei
TGGTCACCATAGTTGGGCAGGTGGCACACGCCCCTAATTGTATTGTGTATGTAAAGAGATTCACTGTAAAATGTAATAAACTTCATATTTGTGTGTTTGGAGACCCTGGTGTCGTACTGAATTGGTATTGTAGAAAAATAAACTACTGTCCATTATGCCTAAATCTGTCTTTTCGTGTCTGATCGCTATACGGCACTTCCAACTTGGGACAATTCGCTATAAACAGTTTCAGCCAACCAGCGTCTTCTAAACATGCAGAACGACAGTGTGAACCTTTATTGTAGCGGTGCAGCATCTTCGTTTCAGTCAGTCATTGTCCTGTTAGACTATTGTAGAAGGAAAATTTTTTATTAGCATAAGAGAATAGCAAATTAGCATATAGAGCCATAGAAAGTAATTAAAAGCTTCTAAAACATTAGATTAAGCATAAATTAGAATATAAAAGCAAATAATGATAGGTCTGGGCGGCACGGTGGCGCAGTGGTAGCGCTGCTGCCTCGCAGTTAGGAAACCTGGGTTCGCTTCCCGGGTCCTCCCTGCGTGGAGATTGCATGTTCTCCCCGTGTCTGCGTGGGTTTCCTCCGGGCGCTCCGGTTTCCTCCCACAGTCCAAAGACATGCAGGTTAGGTGGATTGGCAATTCTAAATTGGCCGTAGTGTGTGCTTGGTGTGTGGGTGTGTTTGTGTGTGTCCTGCGGTGGGTTGGCGCCCTGCCCTGGATTGGTTCCTGCCTTGTGCCCTGTGTTGGCTGGGATTGGCTCCAGCAGACCCCCGTGGCCCTGTTCGGATTCAGCGGGTTGGATAATGGATGGATGGATGATAGGTCTAGCAAATGGTTAACTAAAAAATCAGTTATATTGCATTATTTTATAGGCTTACAGCAAATTTTCCAAAGTAATGAAAAGAACAGCTAAAAGATGCAGCGAAACCAGTTTTGGACAGGATAAGAGTGGAAGACACATGTGATTCAAGGCTAGGAAGAGATAACATAGAAAAAAGGCCTCTAAGAGCAGCTGGTTTGATGAATCGGAAAAAAAACTTTTACTATAGGCAGGGTCACGCTGACCTAATGCATGAAGAGAAAATCTTAGTAAATGCAGGGATTAGCAAAAGTATTATAAGAATATATTAGCAAAACTTTAGTGTAGAAATTAAGACAAATTAAGCATGGCAAGCAATGATCAAATGAAAGCACATACTATACTTCTTTTTAATTAAAGCTTAAGCTTCAGGTCACTATAGTAAAAAGTTTGGAAAGCCTAAGAGAGGAAAACCCATATATGGAATAGTAGCCTTGGCCAGTTAGAAAAAATGGGATCAGAATAGAAAGAGAACACATTCCACTAGCAGACCAGTCTAAGGAGATTATAAGGGTTCCCATGGAAACTTAAGATTTGGTCGGATGGGAGTAAGAGGGAGTCAGTGGAGGTAAGCAAACCAGCTCATTAGAGCAAGGTTAGAAAAGATAGGAAATTACATCAGGAAAGCCCAAAGATGGAAAGAGGAAGCCATCCACCAAGTCTTAGACCAATCAGAATAAGCCAAACAGACACTAAGAGGGACAATGGACAGTTGAACCAGGTGCAGAGTCAGCTAATTGAATGAGCCAAAATGATAAGAAATTGTTATAAAAGCTTCAATGGTACAAATGATCGTCGCTCAATCTCATTCGGCCGAATTGGGTTGAGTCTGTGTAGTTGATTTATTGCAATAAAGCCTTAAAACTCTGTCTGTCTATCTCGAGTCCTAATAGCCTTTATTTTTAGGAAAAAGCCTTCTGATGATGAATTTTTCGCCACGACAGATTGGTGACCGTCCAACGTGATAGACTAATAATTGAATCCAGAGGCTGGGGCAAGGTTCTGTGAAACGGGCACAGTTGGTGGCCACCTGCAATGTAAGCG
This sequence comes from Polypterus bichir lapradei, assembly GCA_026402145.1. Lineage (NCBI taxonomy): Eukaryota > Metazoa > Chordata > Cladistia > Polypteriformes > Polypteridae > Polypterus > Polypterus bichir. Next base: position 3,921 of record JANRMT010047791.1, read on the forward strand.
ATATTTTCGCTAAACTAATTTGTGTAAAGTTTCAGAGAGCATCCGCCCCTCCAACGGAGACAAGCAGCATTTGGCCTTTCTAAAACGAACAGGTAGGATGGGCAGACAGACTTAAATGGAATGTGTGGAGACTGTACAGCTTATATGAATGTGTGTGTGTGAATGAGAGTGCAGTAAATAGGACGCTCCGATCCCAGGCGAGTTCAGAGGGCTGCACGGTGCAGTACTCAATATGAGTTTGAACCGCTCTGTCGCAGAAGTGACAGGGGAGCTCCGGTCCCAGGCGAGATGGAGGACTCGTAACGCTCCGGCCCAGGCGAGTCGGGAGCGGTCTGACCCAGACGAGTCAGGGAACTGCATTGTAACGAGAAGTGTTGAAATCCTATCAAATACGAGGGTTGCCCTAGTAGCGGCGAACCGAGAGTATACTAAAGTTACCGCTACGACGGCTTTCCGAGTATAGATAGGTGTGGAATTCCTGAGCTGGCATCTCTTACTGTGGCTGTATGTTCTCCAGTAAGATGAGCGAGATGTCGTAAAATTCCCGCTTGTCTCGAGAGGGAGCCAATCTCTGGGAAATGCTAACAGGAATTCCTTCTGATTGTGCCGCAGTAAGAAAGTCAGTTCAGGTGCAATTGGAGGCTTATCATTACCGCCCTGGAGTAGAGACGGGGGTCTGACATGGTAGGCGAAATTCCTGTTTAGGTACTGCTTCCAGCTTGCCAATAGGGAGAGCAAGGGGAAGGACTGCTCGATGGAACAGGTGGGGTGAGTGTGCTAGTTTTAAGGGACAGATAAGGGAATAGAACTTTTTGTTTATTATTTTATCATTTTTATTTCATTTTTATTTTACCTTTGGTTAGGCTAGGGAGGCACACAAGTGCTATGTACTTAAGTGCTGTGTGAATGGAGCGCTTTTTTAGAAAAAAGTGTCGCGGCAATCGTTGAAGCACATAAAGGTACGCAGAATGCTTGGAGCGCTTTAAAAAAACGACGCGGTGAGTGAAGCACACAGGTGCAGATTGGAGAAGAATGAATGGTACAGAGGTACGAAAACTATTTTAGGGCAAAACAGGGCATTAGGGATTAGTACACTAGGTGCTAAATAGGGTGATTGAGTATGAATGTGGATTTTTAGGGTGTAACTTTTTTATGTGTAAAATAATCTATATTGACTTAGAGAATATAGAAAACACCTGCGTGTGAAATATCTAAAAATAAATTTCACCTGGTGGGAGGAGCAGTAGAGCAGGAGAAAGGGCTATTATTCAGAACTATAATTGTGACTTTATACACTGTTTATAGAAGCGTATAGAGAAAGTATTATTGCGGAAGATATAAGTTGTGAAATAAAGAAGACAGAATAGGATCGAACATTTTTACAACGTGTGTTCGAAGGAAAATAAAAGAACAGTGCTATAAATAGATAAATATATACGTAAGAGTGGAGGAGAAATACAAATATTGCAGATTATTGAGGAGAAACAAGAAAAATAGCAGGAGCTATAGATCGAATTACAGGAAGAGTGCTGTGCAAATACTGGAAGGTTGACACTCAGGAGAAGGATAGCACAAGATTTATTACTGTGGTTGTAAGTTGTGGAAAAGTCAAGCAGCTAAATTTATGGCACAAGAAAGGATCCTACATATAACCCATGGTGTGCATACTCACTATTGGAAAGAGGATTTTTACATAAACGCAGCAGGACAACTGCACAAATTAGCAGAAGGTACTAAAATCTTTTTATTGAAAGCAATCACCGAGATAATAAACTTAGATGAGGTACAGGAAGAGTGGCCCTATATAGATTGGGGAACTATAATTGCAAGAAACTGGACAGTGAGAAAGTTGGGAGCTACTTTGGAAAAGTTAGTAGAGTCAGACAAACTTTACTTTATTGAGATTCCCTTCAAAAAACACTTACAGCCAAATTTACAGAAGGGAATACATCGTGGTTTTAAGAGAGGGCAAGGAAAGACAAGAAAAATACTGAGAAATCCTGGTTTTGAACTCAGTATAATAGCAAGAAGAATAAATTGGTGTCCGAAAAACGCTGTTGGAAGAATTGTGCTGCCAGCAGTCACAATAAGAAAGGTCCTGTGTAAAATCAAACCTAATTTAAATAGAAATTCAAAATTAAGATTGGCGATAGGAAACCCATGGCTACAGGGGGTTAAAATGATTGCCAGCGAGTTGCCTGTGGATGTATTGGGGCGTAACGATCCCCTCCACAAAGAACTTATTGAAAAATCATCTCAAAAATGGCATAAGAGAACAAAAAAGTTTAAAAGCTGCTGGCCACAAGAAGGTTCATTTAGTCCGGAATTGTGCAAAGAAATGATAGAGCACATAAGAAATTATAAAACAGAAGATGTGAGCGAAAAAAGGGAAAACAAGAGGAAAACGGAAATGAACATAATGCAAATGTTTATGGCGGAAGCTATTAAAAGAAACACATTAGAAGGATTGAGTTGGTGTTTTGATAGCGGAGAGATAGGGGGTAGAACCCCATTAACACTGCTGTTAGGTATATCATATAAGTTCCCACTGACAAAAGACAAAAAAAATCTAAAGGGCAAATAGAGATGAAAAATGCGGAGAAAGAGTTAGGAGAAAAGAGAGAAACAGTACAGGACAAACTGAAAAAACAAAAGATCAAATCAGCTCCAAGGCAGCAGCAGACACGGAGCAGTGAAATAATACAAATATATGGCTGTGGGTGCCACCCCCTAACACAGGAAATGGTGGGCCGAAGAAATAAGTTTATAAAACAAATGATGGTTAAAACCTGCGAAGACAAAGGCCTTAATTGGGAAAATGCTATGCCAATGGCCTTCGCAGTCTCCCAGCACTGTAGCAGAGACACACAGGCGTGCGAGCGAGCCAGCGACACACACACACACACACCCCGCTCACGCCAGAAGAACCATCACCTCAGTTGTGGTCACATGACGCTCAGCAGACAAAGCGTATACATACTACTCGTATTGCAATACCGCGCTCATTTATCAAGTCAAAATTAAAAATTTTAGCTCGTCTTGCAAAACACTCGTAAACCAAGTTACTCGCAAACCGAGGTTCCACTGTACAAGCGTAACTATTCTAACACAAACAAAAAACAAACGAACAGAACTTACGCTGCTTCACTTGACGCACACTATTTCTAAGGAACTCTCCAACTTTGTGAAGTACAAATAGTTAGACAGTGAAAACAACCATGCTTTCTCTTTCTTCCTGCTACCCACAGTACTTCGCTCAGCGGAAGACAGCATCTAAGTCCGTCCTCCTGATGACGGAACTCCGCCTCTCAAACAACAAGCGTTTAACTTTTGTCGGGAATTGTCGCTGCCTTTTTAGCTGTGTCGTTATTTTCTTTTTCTGTTTTATATTCAATATATATTGGCGTGGCGGCCCTGTGCAGGTGCATAGTTTGCACATGCCTAAGGCCGCCCCTGGTAATACTATCCCCTATTTTGAGCAAGATCACACTCGACTGGAAAGAAAAGAAAGACCGTGCAACTTCTTGTGAGCCTTTCACGGGCAATTTGAAACAAGTCACTGGTGACAGTATTATCACATCACTCTGAATATCGCCAGAAGTGGACTGACACAGGTGCTGTTCCACTTTGGATGAACTATCGCACTTCCATTGGAGAAACCGATATAGTTAATGTGTATCCGCACGCACTCTGAACTCCCTATCCCAAAATTGTGTAAAGTGCATAACACATCACGTTAGGTGTGTAGAGAAAGAAGAAGCCGACACGTTAGGATGCAATGCCACTAAATTGTTCAACTTCAAGCACTGACTTAGCATGGCAAGTAAGTTATTTGCCCTAAAGATATAGCGACTTCCCCGCACTGAATAGAAAACAAAATGGGACGGGAGCTGCGAGACACTAATAACGTGTAAAGGCAGAGCAGAAAACACAAGTAGCAAAGTAACATTGAATCCAGTGCACGCCAGCCGCAAAAATTATTACGAGCTGCTTATGTATAGAGCACGATACCTGGAACATCATGCTGCCTAACATTTGGCGATATAATCCATTAAATATTAATGCTGTAATTTTATGAACGATTCACTTTGCAGAAACGTATTGCTTTGACTTAATATTACATGCTTCCAGATGATTGAAAACTGTAATTTTGCTTTTTACAATTAAATACTGAAATGGTTTTATCCGTGCCTAAACTCAACTTGGTAAATCTGCTCGTTCTCTTTCCCGGTAAAATGATGCAGTGCAAAATTTAAAAATGCAGACACACAAAAGTTATGCAACATGTCACAATGAAAATAAGTTTCTACTTTACTGTGTATTCGTTTTATGAGCCCTGCTGAAATAAATGTGTTGGCTTTTACCTAAAGAATACTGAAGTAGTTCTCTGTCCCGCGACTCCATTGCGGTTTTACTGGGAAAAAAAGCGCTTGGCAGTTCTAGTGTTAATAATTATAAAGATAGCCGCATTTTTCATTTTCTTCACTATGGAATAAAAACTGAAACTGTTCCAAAAATGATAAATACGACATTCTACTTACTATTAAACCAGGATACAGAACTTATAGGTTTGACTTCGAAATAAAATGGCGCCTCCTCCTTAAACGTGAAATGTTTTTTAGCATTCCAGCTGCGCATGCGGCAACGTGATGACGCAAACGCACAATTAACGAATGCCTATTGTGGAACCAACATAAAATAATAAATTGTTTGTGTAAATGTTATTGAACAATATTTAATGGAAAGTTCATGTTGTAGATAATGGATTTTATAATGTGTTACATAACCTTATAAATGTATAGTTTTAAATATCTAAATTTAAAAACGTGATGTATATAGTAAATTTGCATGTTCCAATTTATTTGTTATTAAATGACTTTACTTTACATACAGTACATATTAATGTCTCGCGAGAACACACTTAGGGGTTATCAGGAGAACATGAGAAGGACCTGCCCCATGAACCGCAGGTGGGCGGATGTCTCTCGCGATGCTCTGCCATGTTGCAAAAAGGGTTTCAAACTGAACCGTCTGAAGCTAAAACAAAGTGATTTAAAGACCTCTTTTCATGACAAGCGGTCAACGAGGTATTTTATTTGTAATATATATGTCTTTTGTTTCATGTTTGCACTAAATGTTTTGTATTCCATCGTATGTGTATGAAAGTTGCTGTATTCGCTAATGTATTTTGTACTGATTACTTACTATAGTTCTCATGGCGTGCTGGCGTGACGGAGTGAGTAACAAGAGCCAAAGCAATAAATACCCGTTTAATAGAACCGACCTGTGTCTGTGTTGTTGTGAAGAGAGCTACAGTTTGAATTAATTAAAAAGTAATGCAAGTTTCCAAGACAAAAACACGCATTTTTAGGTCATCTTAACAGCATTGGTGATTCTAGATTGACTTGACAAATAATCAAGAGTTATAACAACAAAATGTAAAAATATTTTTTTTACAGTGTAAAGGAAATAAGCTTATAGCACTCGGGGTTCCAAGGCCGTCTCCCATCCACGAATATTGGCAGAGCCAGTGCGTGTTTAACTTCGGAATTCAGATGAGATCAACCGAATTCTCACAGGTTTTGCCGTAAGCGAAACCTGCACTCCTTCATGCGTTTTAAATACTGAAGATCGGCGGAGCCCGCTTGCAATTGAAAGCAAAAAGATGCATTTCCCAGCCATTACCTGGCGCTAAGGTTGACATCGCTTGGAATGGGGAAAAAAAGCTTAAAGCACTCGGTCTCCCAGGCTGTCTCCCATCGAAGTACTGGCAGAGCGCATGCGTGCTTAACTTCCGAGATCAGATGAGATCGGACGCTTTCACACTGGTATGGCAGTAATCGAGAGCCACGCTAATTCTTGCTGGTTAAATGCTGAAGATCGGGGGAGCCCGCTTGCAATGGAAAGCATAATGATGCATTTCCCAGGCATACACTGGTGCCCAGGATGATTTCGCTTGTAATGTAAAAAAAGCTTACAGCACTTGAGGATCCCAGGCGTTCTCCCATCCACGTGTACTGGCCGAGCGCATGCGTGTTAAACTCCCGAGATCAGACGAGATCGGACACTTTAACACTGGTATGGCAGTAATCGAGAGCCGCACTACTTCTTGCGGGTCAAATAATGAATCTATTGAGGGGTGCTTCCACGGTAAACGATTAAGATGTGTTTCCCAGCCATACACTGAAGCCCAGGTTGACTTCGCTTGTAAAGGAAATAAGCTTATAGCACTTGGGTTTCGCAGGCCGTCTACCATCCACGTATACTGGTAGAGCCAGTGCGTGTTTAACTTCTGAGTTCAGATGAGTAGTGATGGGCGGAGTGAAGCCTCACGAAGCATCAAAACGTTTGAAGCAATTGTGTCGGAAATCGTATCGAAGCTTCGAAGCATTTGACACTCACCTGTCTAGTGACCCCTCCTGGCCATTTTCATTAACACTACACAAACTCATGATCCACTTCAATGAAGTCTGTTATAACTCTTATTGCTTTTATTTTTTCGCTGCTACAGACTAACAACGAAGAGAAGGGTTCGTCAGCAACTTCTTGTGTCTGATGTCTAAAAAATATAAATATATATATTGTATAACTAACGCCGACAAGCAGAATGCACTATACGATAGTAAGAGTTAAACAAAATAAGACGCCTCACTCATGGATTCCCGGCTCTTTCAATTACTATTTACTTTTGCACTGTATCATTATAATCGCTCCTGTTATTAGTATTATAATTAACCTTCATCTTTACTTGAGATCACATTTAATAGCCTTAAATGTTTTCTTGGTTTGACTTAATTAAAATGGAGTAGACGGAAAATAAAGGTTTATCCCTGTACTTTGCCATGATATAGGTAAGCACATTTGAGAAAGAAAAGGTGAAATCCTTTAATCAGTTGTTATTATTCGATCAAATATTGAAATATTTCATTTATTAATACTTTACAATATTTTGTGGAGCACAAAAGTAAAGAATTAGCTACAAAGAAATGACTCTGTCAATGGCTCAAATGACTAAGGTGGTTGCTTTTCAAATTCTGAGCGTAGTGCTAGCCCGAGTTCGATCTGACTTAAAGACTCATCAAAATTAACAATAATAAAAAAAATGATCAGAATTGAAATCTTTATAACCAATTTGAAATAAATAATTTTGAGAGGTAATGTGGAAGGATCGCATAAGTGATCTGTTCGGGAATCACCAAAATCGCCATCAAAATGCGATGTCTAATTGTGGATGGCAGTTCACGTATTTACATTAATCCATTTCTAATCATTGCCATTTGACGTCCATGAACCCCTCCATTGAATAAGGCAGTGGTTCTCAACCTGAGGGGCGCGAAGTAACAAAAAGGGGGGCGCGAAGATGTGAAAAAAAGAAAACATCTGTTGGAACCAATACAAATTAACTTAAACTACATTCTGATAATACAACAATAAATACTGTATAGATTTAGATAAATGTCGATAAAAGTTAAGTAGGTGTAATCAAATATGTATCTACATTTCAAAAAAATGTTGGGGGGGGGCGAGATTAAAACTGTTATGAAAACTCAGGTCGCAAATACTTAAAGGTTGAGAAAAGCTGGAATAAGGTGATAACAAACCCAATGTGGTAGATCAGGTTGAATTTGCTCTGCTGCACCAAACATTCAAAGGTGTCAATCCGGAGCACATCAGAGAGGCTGAGAGACACGGCGCAGATCAGTCACCGGCACACAGACACACACGGGGCACTCCAATGTGAGCAGTGCACATATCAAGGTCGGCATTAAAGATTGAGTGCTGAGGCAACAAAAAGCAGCGGGATAAACACATCTGAACCTGCTATTGAAAAAATATTTGCTTTTAACAACAGCATCCCTTCCTCGTGAACACATCTTCAAGGTCCGGACAGGTGATCAGTAAAAAGTTTTTTAGTCACAGCACAGTGCAATAATAAAACATTTCCTAAAACATATAGTTGTCCAGTATGTATCATTCCTAAGCAGTCTTCCAGTAATAGAGGCGCAATCCCAGTTACTAACACATTAACACTCAAAGTAAGAACACATTCCACCTTATCAATTTAATATTTAAAAATTTAAACCGCTAAACCCGCCATCAACAACTACAAAAACAGTTGAAATCATTACTCAAATATTTTTTTTGTTATAGACATAAAACAAGATGCACATTTCCATTTGATATATCTTTACTAGTGTTCTCGCCTTGCTCGCTTCCGGACCACGCTGGAATTTGCTGTTTAATAAAAAAAAAAAAAAAAGAAAAGAAAATCAGACACTCTTGGGTCATAATTCACAGGGGGTGGACGTGGGACCCGAACCCACTTATGCTTTATTATGAAGCGGTAATGCTACCGCTGCACCACTACTATTTTCAGGAGGATGGTATATAATGTATGTTTTTTAATGTATACATGTATGTATGTACTGAAGACGAAAACAATTATATATAGATGACATACCTTCAGTGTTGCATGAAAACATTTCATGAGGCGAGGAATGGATATTTATTAGAGTATTATAGTGAGAGATGTGTCGTCACCCGTATTTCTAAAGCTCTTCTTTGCAGCATTATGCATTCAACAAGTCGGCTTTTGTATGATGTATAATTTATAATTTTATTTTTTATCGTGCATACGTCAAACAACATATTTCATCCGCCGCAGTAAGAACAGTAGTAGTAGTTCAGTTGTGCAGAGCTCGTTAATTATCCAGATTAGGTGGCTCAGTGGTGTTGTTGCTCAGGTTCGCGTTGCTGATCCTCCTCTTGTGAAAGTTTTTTTTTCTATTCCTCCATTTAACAAGCTTGGACGGATAGCGAGCGAATCGAGCTATCGAGGGAAAGTTTGGCCACTCTAGTCGGGCAAGGGGCACACGCCCCTATTTATATTGTGTATGTAAAGAGTTTCATTGTAAAACGTAATAAACTTCATATTTGTGTGTTTGGAGACCCTGGCGTCGTACTGAAACGGCACTTCCAACTTGGGACAATTCGCTATAAACAGTTTCAGCCAAACGGCGCCTTCTAAACATGCAGAACGACAGTGTGAACCTTTATTATTGTGGCGCAGCATCTTCGTTTCAGTCAGTCATTGTCCTGTTAGACTATTTACTGTTAAGTGCTGCTTGAGCTACGTAGCGTTTATAGTACAACAGGTGGCCTACGTAGTTCTTAAATCGATATTGAAATGCACACACAAGTCTCCTAAATTATTTATTGAAATACCTACATTTACAGTGTCCGTTTTAGGAAGTCGTAGTTTTTACTTGTACCCGTTATTAGGAATTATAATTTCTCAGTGTCACATATTATTCGTTACTACTCGCGAGTCCCTTATCATTGAGATTCTGTTTTATATTCTGTTTAAGGAAACTTTTTAAAAGGAGCGTTGATTAAATTGACTATAGCAGACTTGTCATCTTCTTAAAATGACTTTATTTTTTTGATATTGACAATTAATCATAAGGTCAAACATCAAGGAGGATTTGAGTTTGCATGGACTGCGCTGTTTTTTTTTTTTTACGTGACATCGTGTCAGTAGAGAGTGCGTCACGTTAACAATGCATTCTATCCTAAATCACAGCGCACACGCTTTATTATATTTCCTAACGGCCAATCTCAATTTGCTCATTAATATATTTTGACAGTGTATTTTAGTGAAAATGATTATAAACATATTACCCATGTTCATTTCATAGATATGTAACGTTTGGTGAGTATAAGTAAAAAGTAACAACACATATAATAGTTATGTTTCATTGTTTATGATTAACAAAATTCATCGTTTATCTGAAATGTTCTACTTATACATTTGATTTATTCCACTTCTGAAGGTGTACATTGTCGGTATTTTCCATTGCATTTGCCTCCGAGTGTAACGTGTGCCAGTGTAACCGAGGGATGGTAGACGAGCTCACGTAATGGGTGACAAGGCACATTCTCATCCTGATGCCCTGGCTCTTGTCATAAATATTCCCATCTTGTTCTTTTTCTCGTTCCTGCAAGTTTACTATTATTATTGGACATGTAGAGGATATGTGTTTTATTTTATGTCTATGAAAGGAAGGACGGTAAAGCCTTGAATGAAACTGAGTGTTGATGCTTTGGGTAACAAGACAGGTTGAGGAGCAGGGAACTTTGAATGTGACATTGACTGCGGGGGATTGTGTAACTGGAAGATGGTTTAAGAATCCCGAAACGACAAAAACTTAGTCTTTCAGTAATTCTATTTACGTCAATTATTTACTCTGTTGTGCTGCACTTCGGAAGATTACTTATTTTCCCCCCCCCCCCCCCCCCCAGCGCAGCCTTTGATAAGATGAATTCACAAGTAAAGGATTTTGCTGACAAAGTCAGATGCTTTTTTGAAAGTTTGGCTCTAGATGTGCTTATCCAGCTGCTCTCTTTTCTCAGTACTTGAGTGATCTTTACGTTCACCTCTGGATGAATTCGCAAAGTTTCTTTACAACTTTTTTGTCTCATTACCGCAGAAATCCTGAGGCTTTCCTAAAATTGAAGAAGAAACTGTTGATGGCGCTGATTCTGTTTTAAAGACAGTTGTGATTAGTTATGCAGAACACGCTTTTACTCACATTGCTTTTTGGAAATCAATAATACAAATCAGCAACAGATCTGGGAATCACTGAATAGTAAAAACGTTTAATGAGGAATGTCTTGCGGATATACTGGTGTAATGACCATGTCGACTTTAGTGAAGCATTTCTTAGCCTCTGTGATATGATCGATATGGTGTAGAATAGATTCTGGATTGTTATACGTGCTACCTTACGTAAAATATGCTCATATATTTGTTACAGATTCTTCGTGGACACGATTCCACACGAGGAAAAAGGTGCTCCGTGTAAATCGTTCATAATATTTCCAAAATATATTTGTTAACTTTCAGACAAGTACTACTTAACTGTTTTATACAAAATCCTTATTTCAACATATGCGAGCCCCAACTAGGATTTGATCTCACGTTAGCGTATCTATACTAATAAACGGCAAAGCCTTCACTCACTCACTCACTCACTCACTCACTCACTGACTCATCACTAATTCTCCAACTTCCCGTGTAGGTAGAAGGCTGAAATTTGGCAGGCTTATTCCTTACAGCTTCCTTACAAAAGTTGGGCAGGTTTCATTT
>JANRMT010047795.1:5687-16394 GCA_026402145.1 Polypterus bichir lapradei
AACAAAACCTGGAAATATAAATAAAATGTGTTCCTTTCAGCAATAACAAATCAAATCATTCAGTTGTCTTTGCTCATATGTCATTTTAGAGCTGGACGCCTGGCATCTTTTTTTGGCAACAAGTTCGTTTATGTTTGGTGTGAGGTTCTGTGTTGTGGAGATTCTCAGGATGGACTGCAGGTGCTCATGAGTGAGGCGACTCCTGTGTGCTGTTTTGTTAGTCTTCATCACTGAGAAGAGCTTCTCACACAGATATGTGCTACCAAACATGCACAAGGTTCGAGCCGCATGTAGACGGACTTTTTTTGTTCTTCAAAGTCACTAAAGCGCCGTGCGCTCAATTTATCAGCAAAGTGCGTATTTGGGAACACCGTAGTGACGACTTGGTTCAACATTACTTGGCAACAGGGAAAGTGGGGCAAGTTGCACTGGTGCATTTGTGTCTCCCATAAAAGCAGCTTCACTTGAAATCACTTTGTGATTGTGCACGGGTAAAAACGTCCGCTGAAGTGTCAGATTCTTATTTAATTCTTCTGCTTTCTGTATCTTCTGCATTGCATTCAGGTCTTTCAGGTTACCCTGATGTTTTGTCTCATAGTGCCGTCTTAGATTAAATTCTGTAATTACAGCCACATTAGCTCCACAAATGAGACACACGGGTTTAACGGCAATGTCAGTAAACATATACTCAGCCTCCCATCGGTTTTTAAAGGCTCTATTTTCAGAATCAACTTTTCTCTTAAGCATCGTGTGGGCTAGCTTCGCAATAGCTTGCAAGCTAGACTTGATTAACGTGGTAAGTGTTCGGCAAGGCAGCTGAAGCGCTGCATTATGGGATCTGTAGTTTATTGTGTTACCAGCGCTTCATATCCCCGGGCCATTAATAACAATAATACAGTATATAAAATGATCTCGCGGGCCGGATATAATTACACGCCGGGCCGGATGTGGCCCGTGGGCCTTGAGTTTGACGCATATGGACTAAATAGAACTTGAAAAGAAATATTTTTTCGAATGTGATCGCGCAAGTCAGATCTAGTTGACGCGCACTACAGTACATCAAGCCCGCGTGCTATTGTGGTTTTGCTTGTGTGCCTCAATAAGTCACCCTCCCCTCGCTCTTACTTTTTTACCGTTCATCTAATGAATACACTGAGTATGGCTTTACCAAAACAATCATTGATCGCGAATAAAATATCCATTATTCATGAAGCTTCAATAGGTGATCTGTCTTTGTCTGCGCACTGCGTCAGTTCACGTGAGCCGCTGAATATGGTTTTATATGTCACTCGCTCGCTTCTAATTGTTTCGCTGCCTTCTTAATTATATAATGCATGTTTTCTTCAGCGCGTTTTGTAGCTCTTCCTGGCTTTCTACGTAATGCGTGATTACGTGAGAGGCATAATGGTGTCACACGAAAGTCCACCCTTCGAGCTGAACTCCATTACAGTAAATGGAGAAAAATAGCTTCTAGTTATGACCATTATGCGTAGAATTTCGAAATGAAATCTGCCCAACTTTTGTAAGTAAGCTGTAAGGAATGAGCCTGCCAAATTTCAGCCTTCTACCCACACGGGAAGTTGGAGAATTAGTGATGAGTCAGTCAGTCAGTGAGTGAGTGAGTCAGTGAGGGCTTTGCCTTTTATTAGTATAGATTTTTACTTCCGTAATATTTGGGGGAGGGGGCACAAAAGTAAATTTCTGCTTAAGGCACCCATTTGGCCAGCAGCGGCCCTGGCCGGCTGCACCTGACTGACACCCCTTGACCGGCTCTCTTCTGTCCGCCTTACCTTCGTTTACATGGCGGAGATGCGCTGCTGTCATCTCGTGGCCAGGCTGAGAACTGCAAGAGAATTTAAATAAACGGGGAAAGTAGAAAAGACCGCATGTCGTCTCGAGTAGTCTGACATCATGAGTGTTATTCATAAAATTAGTAAAAGAAAGACGCTAAAATCCTGCATTGCTCCCTGTGTTGGCTGGGATTGTCTCTAGCAGACCACTGTGATCCTGAGTTCGGATATAGCGGGTTGGATAATGACTGACTGACTGAGGACTCTACATACAATAAGGATAGATAGATAGATAGATAGATAGATAGATAGATACTTTATTAATCCCAATGGGAAATTCACATAATCCAGCAGCAGTATACTGATGCAAAAAGAAAAAAAAAATTAAATTAAAGAGTAATAAAAATGCATGTAAAAAAACAGACAATAACTTTGAATAATATTAACGTTTACCCCCCCGGGTGGAATTGAAGAGTTCCATAGTGTGTGGGAGAAACAATCTCCTCAGTCTGTCAGTGGAGCAGGACGGTGACAGCAGTCTGTCGCTGAAGCTGCTCCTCTGTCTGGAGATGATCCTGTTCAGTGGATGCAGTGGATTCTCCATGATTGACAGGAGTTTGCTCAGTGCCCATTGCTCTGTCATGGATGTCAAACTGTCCAGCTCCATGCCTACAATAGAGCCTGCCTTCCTCACCAGTTTGTCCAGGCGTGAGGTGTCCTTCAACTTTATGCTGCCTCCCCAGCACACCACCGTGTAGAAGAGGGCACTCGCCGCAACCGTCTGGTAGAACATCTGCAGCATCTTATTGCAGATGTTGAAGGATGACAACCTTCCAAGGAAGTATAGTCGGCTGAGTGGTAAACATGTAAACAGGCAAGGAAGGAACAGAAGAATAAATAAGCATGAGACTAATGCAATAATGACAGCAAGCAAGCAAGAAAGAAAGAAAGAGAGAAAGAAAGAATCCCACTCAATCACATAGTGGGTCTTGAGGAGCTTCTCCTGGCAGTCCGGACAGAAAGACTGGAGCTCAGTAACTCTGTAGCTCTGAGTCACATCAGGAGATGTTATCGGCTTTATTCAGGTTTAAGACATCATTTTGAATTTCCCAGTTTGATTGTAAACTTACTGACTTGTTAATGTCAGACTTAAAGAATTTCTTTATGCAGAGAGTGATATGAAATCCCACTGCACGAGGTCCAAAGAGCTCTCTGTAGACCTCCACCAAGATCACATTCGGGTAAGATGGAGATCAGGACGATGGGGTCAAACCATTTCTAATACTTACGAGTGTGCTCAGGAGCACAGTGGCTTCAGAAATGGAGACACAGAAGTCACCAGGACTCTTCTTAGAGTTGGCTGTCCAGCCAAACTGAATTACTGGACATGAAGGGTCTTGGGTCAGGGAGGTGACTGAGAACCCAATGGTCACTCTAACTGAGCTTCGTAAGTCCTCTGCTGAGATAGGAGACTCTGTCAGAAGGATGACCATCTCAGCAGGACTCCATCGGTCAGGTGTTCATAGTTGAGTGTTTAATGTAAGGCACTCTGAGGACATGAAGAGACTCTCTGGTGTGATGAGACTCATTGGCCAAGAACAGGCACTGCTTGTCACCTGCCTAATACCATCATCAAGATGAAGCGTGGAGTTGACATCATTATGCCAGGGAGACAGGAAAACAAGACAATAAAGAGAAAAAATACTGCAGCCAAACACAGAGAGGTCCTTGAAGAAGACCTGCTGCAGAGTGGGCTGACAGTTCAATGACTTGAAGCAAAGAGCCAAGACAATGATGGAGTGACTTCAGGACAAGAGTGTCCTTCAGTGGCCCGGGCTTAAACCCCAAAGATGGAAGTTTTCCATCCAATCTTAAGGAGTTTGAGATGAAGAACAGGTTCATCTGCTCACATCCAGATGTGCAAAACTTGTAGAGACGTACCAGGAAGACTGTCAAAGAAATGAATGGTGGCTCCAAACTTCTTCCATTTCACAATTCTTGAAGACCCTGTTCTGCTGGGAACACTCCGAGCTTTATAGATGGTTTGATCCCTTTGCCCTGATCGGCGCCACACCACCATTTTATCCTGGGGGTCTACAGAGAGTTCCTTGAACTTCACGGCCTAGTTTTTGTCCTGCCATGCATTGTGAATTATGAGACTTACTATACACAGATACCCATGTGCCTTTCTAAATGATGTCCAGTGAATTCAGCTTTCCACAGGTGGACTTCAATAGAGTTCTGGAAACATCTCAAGGATAATTTAAGCAAACTGGAGGGACCTGGGCACCACACGAGTACCACAATAAAGGTTCCAAATAATTCTAGAAATTAGTTTTTATTTTTTTTAATAAATGTTCAAAACTTTCTGAGGACATGTTACCACTTTGGCATTATGGGTTGTTGAGTGTTGATTAAAATGAAACAAATGAAATCACCAACTCAGTAAAGTGAAGGGGTCTCAATGCCTTCTAAATCCACCAGTCCTCAGTAAGGCCAGGCCAGGTCTAAACCATACCATCCAACAGCACCCATGCCAACATTCCTCTCATCAACAGATCCCCACACAGAAACCCTGTTCTCTGTTCCTGCTCCAGTCCGGTAGAAGAAAATCGATTATAAAAAAGTCATTCAGTAGTGAGGGGTGGAAAAAAGATCCAAGGGTGGCAAATGATTCCAGAGAAGATTACAAAATGCGTCCGTAGATTTACATAAATGAAAATGTGTCCCATAAAAACTGTGTTGATATTAGAGATCAGTCTTGTGTTGGATGTGAAGGGTGAAGCAAATCACGATGTGGGCAAAGCAGGTTTTTCCGGTTTGATCCTCCGATTACCTCTGTAACATCATTGGCTGGTATGTTGTTGAGATTTGCCCCCCTCAGGAACCCCCCTAGTCCTTGTGTGTTTAGTTCTTACAAAAATGACGTTTGACCAACCAGAGGAGATGCTCAGGACATCGAGCTCATTCGGTTGGTTAAATGTCACACTACACGACTTTTCAGCCATCGCCGTGGACAGCTGAGCCAAACACACCGATGACTTCCAGCCTGTGTAGTGCGACATCCCCATGGGACTCCCCAGGACATAAATTCATAGGTGTGGTCTTCACTGTGAGAGCTGTAATGGAACAAATTGTATCACAAATTAGGATAAAGAAATCAGCCCAAAAAATAAATATAAATTTAGAAATAACTCATATCAGAGTCGGGCAGGTGTACCACTGAGATGCGTACACATTAGTCAGGAAAGGCTGGCAAAACCAACAGGGTGGAGGTGTCAATATTGATGTCAAAGAGAAGATCAACTCCGTCAAGTGGAGAGCAGCGTCTCAGTGTGGATTTGACTTGACCGCGTCAGGGATTGGGGTCTTATAAGGTTAAGGAGACGGTGTTGAGTCCTTCTACCAAGGAATGAAGAATTTAGTGGAAGTCATACAACTGACAGGAAGACCACATGGAGAAGTGATAGGACTGTTTATGATTACCAATGTTAAAGGGAACGTTGCCTTTACTTTTTGATTTGCAAAAGGGAATCTGAAACTGTGCTGAGAGGTTGTGAGCGAGTCGTGTAACACTGCACTCCCTGCAAATCCTAATTGCGTGGTGGGCAATGAGACGCAGCTACCGCAGTCATTGAGCGTCACACGCTGTCCAGCTTGGAGTCTGTATACTGTGACACCAGCTCGTTCCAGTATGATAATTGGCTGTTAACAAGATGGAGATACTGTGGAAACTAGAAGGTGAGCAGAAGTATCACAAGGGTGTCATGTGACTCATGATCTCCTGACATTGCTTCTTGTGAGACGCGACATTATCAAAGCAACAAAGTTCTGAATTGAGACAAAGTCTCAAAGTGTGACACTGGCTTACGACAGCATTTGAAGTGTCTGTCAAAATGCAGAAAGCTCACAATATGTTGGAAATTAGAAATTGTGCAGAAAAGTCACAAGAGAGTCATGTCGTCAGAAAGACCCTGACATTCCTAGATGTGTAATCTGAGATCTTCAAGGCAACGATATCCACCAACTGTAGTTAAGTTAAGTGTGACATGCCAACCAACTCAATTACATATAGTGTGATGCTGGCCTAACGGTCATTTATGGTGACTCCTAGTCATAAGATCAGACACCTTTAAGGAAATGAGACCCAGTAGGTGTAGCTGTTAAGTGTGGCATGCTCTCCGACTTGACGTCGGCAGTGTAATACCAGAATCAGACAGCAAAGTAATTGGTGTCAAAATACAATGAGCCGAAATACTTAGAAAATTAGAAACTGAGCAGAAAAGTCACAAGGGAGTCATGGAATTCATTAGTCATTAGACGCCCACCACTTAAAGTCATCAAAATTGGGTAGAATAACATTTGAATTGTTGTGGCGAAAAATCATCACCAAAAGGCTTTTAAATGAAATGAAGGCTATTAGGACTCAGGATAGGCAAACAGAGTTTATAGCTTTATTCCAATAAAACAATAAAACGGACTCAACCCAATTCGGCCAAATCAGATTGAGCCCCGAACAGTTCAGAACTCAAAACTTATATAGTAATTTCTTATCACTCCGACCTCACTCAAATTAACATTTGCTGTTTAACTCTGACTCTCCTCTGCACCTGTACGGCCGATACCTCGAGTTCTCATGGGAATCATTATTATCTCTGATTTCCCCCTGCAGCTGGCCTCCGGTATTTTTACTGTCTATTGTCCATCTTTAGTTTCTGTTTTGCTTATTTTTTATTGGCCAAGGCCGAGCAGATGTTTTCTTCTTCCATTTTTGGGCTTTCTCTTATCATTTCCCCTTCCTTGGTTTTCAAGTTATTTCATATTTGGAGGCTGAAGCTAAGCTTTAATTAAAAAGAAATATGGCATGTGCCTTTATTTAATCATTTGCTTGGCATGCCTGACTTGCCTTAATTTCTGCGCTAAGGTTAATGCTAATATATTTTTCTATATTTATTTATGCTAGTGTATTTTTTTATTTTCCATACTTTACATCATCTTGAGTTTGTTAGTAGCAATGCCTTTTGCTGTTTCTGCTGATTCACTATTCCAGCTGGCTTCTCACGTGCCTACCAGGATCATTTTTCTATATTATGTCATTGATATCATTCCTCAGCTTCCTAACTTTTGAACAACAGGTGCACATGTTCCCACCTTCTTCTGTCCTCGATTGTTTCTGTGTGTCATTCTTTTTCTATACTGTCCTTCCTTTCCCAAATTGGTAATTCTGCTTCAAGCTTAAAAATAGTGCAATATGACTAATCTTTTTTATTTAACTATTTGCTTGACATATCTTATATGCTTGACATTCTATTTTATACTAAATCTAATGCTTCAGAAGCTGTTAATTACTTTTATAGCTATTTATGCTAATATATGCTATTTATGCTAATATATACATTTTTCTCTTCCATAATCCTCCCTTTGAGGCTTATTCAAGCCTCACCACCTAACCTGAAATTCCAAAAGAAAGGTAAAGGATGTTGGTTCAAATCTTCTTTGAAGCCTAATACAGAACCCTCACAGCTCTTCTCAGTCTTCAACACCCGTACCTCTCCTCTGGTGGCACAGGAGCCAAACATCTCCCCCCATTAATCAACAGAGAGGAGTAAAAGACTTTCTGGCCCTATCCTAACAGTCAAAAATATGCATAATCAATCACAAGTGCAGATAATATTGAATAACATGGAAATATAACATAGTCAAGGATGGTTACAATAGAATAATACATACATAAGGCTGAAAATAAGAAAGTAATTGTTCATAACAAGTGTTTTGCTCTTCATTTGGAGAAATATATTTCCAGTGAAATGACATTTTTCTTCTACCCGGGTACTTTGCGTACCATAGAGGGTCACCTCCCTGTGGAGAGCTTACCAACAATTCACCCAGGGAGCCTTTTGGTTTAGTATTTCATTATCCACATTGTCATCAAGAAGAGAATCACAAACTGTAGTTGAAGATGTCTATGGTTCAAGAACTTGGATGGACATTTGTTTGACAGCAATTCTGGCAACAATTGATTTGAAAGCTGGTAATAAGCAGCAAAATACCATTCAAGGACACAATGATGGAGTCTAGAGAGTAATTCCTGCTTCGACAAACATAGCTCCTCATGTTCCTAGGTTCAAATGAAGGCAATACTAAGTGCACTGGTCTTACCTTTTGTTTCTAAGATGAGTTTACACTAAACACATAATGTCAGAATTGTCTCAATTCCTAAATATGGTGAAATAACTATTTAATATACCTAGTTCTTTGTGTTCATCTACAATCAGACCTGTTAATAATACTGTTGGTGGTGACACAGATAGCACAAATATTTATCATAAATAAACACTCAAAAGATCACAATTTTATGTTGCCACTGCTGTGCACAGTAATGATCAGAGATAAAGTCCTTACACGCCTCACCATGCTCACATCCTTACACATTCATTCACAAGGTCGCCCAATTATACACCCAGCTGTAGTCTCAATCTTGAACCACCTTTATCACATTAATGCAAACATTTTGTGGACAGTAGGTGTCAATCCTCCCTTCAGAAGATGTCAGCACTACCTTCCAAAATGCAAGTCACTGGGTCATCTCTGAGGTCACGTTCAGATTTCAAGTGTTACACCCAAGCTTCTCATTAAGGGTTCAAATCTTCAGAGATCTTCAGACTTCATCTGGGCTTTTTAATTCACAGACTGCACATTCACCACTGCATGTATAAGACACTCCATCTCCTATGGGCCAAATTATTACTTAATTTCGCTATCTTTTATAATTCATATACTCAACAAGCTATGATGTTAATTATTTGTCCTGTATCGCCATCAACATGCCAGCCTGAACTGTGTCATCCTATTCTAAAGATTATGGATGTTCTGACCTACAGTAAGTGTCCCTTATTCCCAAAATACTAGTTATGCATGCCATCCCATAAGCTTACTATTATTGTTCTCAATTAATAAACATACCTAAATGTTAAGCTCTACATTATTTGTTATAATATTACAGTCAATAACCAGAATATCTAAACTGGACTGGCCCTAAATAGCAATGGTGGAATACCTCTGCAGTGACAGTCACTTAACTATCTCTAATAGATATTTTAATGCTATATTAGATTAGATTCTGATTAACTCCAGATTATATAAATCATTGATCCTTAAAGGTAACTTATTATCTCATACTAAATATCAGAAGGCATATAAAAACACTTATCTAAAAATATTATTAACCACTTTTAATTCATAATAATCATGTAGCATTCTCATTAATACAAATATTCATTAAATACGTATTATTTAGGAGTTCCTGTATTCTTGCAAATAATTAAGCTTTGTCTTCTACACCTTTCATAACTTTATGGTTCAAATCCTTTTTGAAAGATGTTGCTACTTGTCAAACAAGTGGACAATTAAAGTGGGCTTCAGCAAAGGGCATCGAGCTCTGCTGAGTAAAAGTGTGACAAATGTTCTTCTCTAATAAGGATTAAAGCAGGTGTTGGGGTCCAATATCCCAGGTAAAAAGGACCACGTCTAGAAGACTTAGACCAAAGCAGGAAGATGTCATCTATGATTTGGAATCCACAATAATCTCTTGGGCTCAATCATCACCAGCACAGTTGAGCTCTTAGCTGCAGGGAGCCATGATGCCTTGGACTGGAACTGAAGTGTGTTGTTCAGTGGTCAGTTGGTCGATGGCCTGATCCACGACTTGATCCCATCTCTGGTATGGCTAGGTTGTCCTTGGAGATGGATGATTAGTTTATCTGCAGACCTTCATCACAGCCCAATCTCTGGGTTCAACTTCCAATGCTATCATCTACGATGTACTAGGAAAAAACAGCTTCACCTGCAGATGTAAAGAAAATGTTCACTTAAACAGTCAGCATGTTAATTCTTCATTGGTAGCCACTTATGGATCCCAGAAATAATATCTCCTATTAGAAATATTGCTATCAGTAAAACAAGCGGTCATTACAATCCAGTCTGTGCTTGTCTAAGTCAATTAGCATTTGAACAGTCAAAGTAAAGTTTGAATTTGATAAGCACAAAGTTCAGGCCTTCCTTTATAGCTTTTATCAGCTTGGCTGCAGTTGCAATTTCTACTCAAGTGAAAACATCCATCCATCCATTATCCAACCTGCTATATCCTAACTACAGGGTCACGGGGGTCTGCTGGAGCCAATCCCAGCCAACACAGGGTGCCAGGAAGGAAACAAACCCCGGGCAGGGCGCCAGCCCACCGCAGAAGTGAAAACATGTCCCAAGTCATTATAAAAATAAAGTCAATCTTAATATATATCAAGGGAAAATGTACTCAATAACAAATCATTGTAAAACATTGGTCTCATAAATAGTATTGGCATAATATTCAAATTATCTGAATTTGTTCCATAATAATTGAAAAATGGCTTCAAAAATAAAAACATTTACTTTGCCACGTTTACTATGCCAACCCTTCCTCCTTATTGACACTTGTGTCAATTACAATTAGAGGAGATGTGGTGCAGGAGGGCATCTGAAACTGATCTCATTAATATAATAATTTGATAAAAGCCAAATGTTCTAGCTCTCTTACAGGGAACATAAATACGTCCAGGGATGGAGAACAAACAAAAGAAAGAGAAAGTCAAGTATTTATTACTTAAAGAGCCGTGTTCTGTGGAGGTTGGTGTAAAAAGCCAGAAGACTTCAGCCAATTAACTCACTCACTGACTCAAAGACTGACTGACTGACTGACTGACTGACTGACTGACTGACTGACTGACTGACTGACTGACTGACTGACTCACTGACTGACTGACTGACTGACTCATCACTAATTCTCCAACTTCCCGTGTAGGTAGAAGGCTGAAATTTGGCAGGCTTATTCCTTGCAGCTTCCTTACAAAAGTTGGGCAGGTTTCATTTCGAAATTCTACAC
>JANRMT010047795.1:20644-35384 GCA_026402145.1 Polypterus bichir lapradei
TTACTTACAAAAGTTAAGCAGGTTTCATTTCGAAATTCTACGCATAATGATCATAACGGTCAACAACCTCCGCCATGTTGAACTTTCTTATTTATGGCCCGATCTTCTCTAAATTTTATAGGCGGCTTCCCTGCACTAACCGAAACCAATGTACGTACTTATTTCGGTGGTATGATGCCACTGTTGGCCGCCATATTGAACTTTTCAACAGTCTTTGTTACTTATGGGCCCATCTTCAAGAAATTTGGTACACGGGTTCCCAACGCTAGCTGAATCCTGCTTACGTACATATATATGTCCATAGCCTGCAGCTCAGTCACCGGGTGAGGTAGCGTTGGAACACCCATCCCAACGCCTCCCACATTGTTGGCTGCCTGCCTATATAAGACCGTCCGTCGCTCCGGTCTCTACATTCCTTCCTTGCTTCGTCACGGGATTCACGTCTCCCTACTGATAACTACAGCCTTTTTGTTTAATCCACGGCTTCTCCGCTGTTTTATTGTTCGTTTATTACGATTATAGTTATTGTATAGGTATTTTACACTTACTTTACATTGCTCAGGTACCCATTTCCTTCATCATTCCAACCCCCATTACCATGTCTATCGAGGTAATCACCATCGATCAAAGAACTGTCACTTACCGAGTGGTTTCCATGCCCGGAGATGGCACCTGCCTTTTCCATTCTCTGTGTTACATATTCCACGGCCATATCAGGCTCACTCTTGATATCCGGAGGAACATTGTGTCTTATGTACTGAATGACTGGGACAGGTTCAAGGTGCGGACTGATGACGGTACAGGAGATAATTATACTACACAGGAGCACTAGAAGAGTGAAATGCTTAAGCCCTTCACCTATGGTTCTGCATGTGAGTTGATGGCTGCCGCTGAATTGTTCGGTTGTCGCTTTCAAGTGTACCGAAATGGCCAAATATTTTACACCTTTCAACAACCGCCAATGCCTCTTAAACATCTTAGATTCACAGGTGACGATTTCAGTAGTGGACACTTTGATGTTTATGAGTGTTTAAACTCTCAAAAGCTGGATGTGAAGTTATCGATGAAACCGGTTGTAAGCTTACAACGCTTGACAGATGCCGAATGTCACTTTAACACAAGTCCTGCAAATACTGTCGTAATTGAAACAAACCATGAAACTCAAACCGATTATGACAGCAGCAATCCAAGCTGTGAGATTTGAGACAAGATTACTGTTCACATGGCCAACTGTAAGTTACATGCTCAAGAGTAAGCTCAGCGCACAGCTTGGTCATATTACAATCGGAGGGCCGAACTGACAACGTGGCATACAAAGAAATCCTTAACAAATAATTATTGGCATATTTTCCCTCAGTTTAAAAAGGTTAAATTTTCTTCTTAATAAAAATTTTATGGCAGTACTTCGCCGCTGCGAAGCGCGGGTATTTTGCTAGTAAAATAATAAAAAAAAAAAACACCTACTATAGGGGCCAAAATTGAACTTTATTTAAATAAAAGTAAATATTTTTGTTTATTTGTATATGTATATTATTAATATTAATTTATTATTATAATATATAAAAATTATTTTTTTGAGCAGCTGGGATGGTGCCCCCCTGGGAGTTGGTGCCCTATGCAGACTGCGTACTCTGCATCCTGGGAATGTGTGTGTCAGTGGAAAGATAAAAGTGTCCCCAAGTGTCACATCTGATTGTCACTTTAAACACCAACAGTGAAGGTGAAGTCAGTCAGCTGACTCGTCTCCTTGAGGTTGGGTGACAGTGGGAACAACAAGGAGGAGGTGCAGTTTAATGTCTAACGGGACACCAAGTGACTCATTAAAACACCAAACTCCATCAGTATGGCCGACATGTGACTGAGCGGTGAGTCCTCGTCTTTAGACATTCACAGTGAATTCAGTCAGAGGTGACAGAACACCGGAGTAACTAATGGGCAGACAATGTCTGTTCAGAGGCCAGCACTCCTGTCACTTCTGTCACTCTGTGCTCCTAAATAGTCACTGGAATGAGGCTCTGGATACTGAGACAGGCATGTGGTCCTGCTGGAGCAGCACTACTGAAAGGCGCTATATAGACTGACTGACAGGTGACATTCAGTGACACTCAGAGGACACAGCAGTAGGGGTGTCAGCCGGAAGGACATGTGGCTGAAACTCAACAGTGACCCCTGCTGGTCAGACTGGTATTTGTAGGTCTGAGTTGTCACCGCCCCTCACTATGACACACACACCTGATTGGCTACTCAGACCCAAGAATAATGGAGACCCTGACAGTCGCACTCGCCCCGCATTCTCATCCACAAATTCACTCACAGAGGTGCTGCCCCCCACCTATAGTGGAAAATTAATTTTGACACCAAACTGCAAACACAAAGACACCTGAGTTTGTGGGGACATCAAGTGACCGGTGGAGGGTACTGGTCAGTGGTCACATGGTGTCAGATGGCAGATTGTTACACTGGAGTTTAAAAAAAGAAAAAACCCTGGATAGAGGGGCTCAGTGAAGGAGGTGTTGAACCTGTGCAGGAGGGTCATTGTGTGT
The DNA here is from genome assembly GCA_026402145.1 of Polypterus bichir lapradei. Lineage (NCBI taxonomy): Eukaryota > Metazoa > Chordata > Cladistia > Polypteriformes > Polypteridae > Polypterus > Polypterus bichir. The sequence goes on from JANRMT010047795.1 coordinate 23,188, forward strand.
GAGACGCTATAAAATGACAGAGAGCCAGCAGGCCAGTCCAGATACACACCTATTGTGGGGCTGTAGGGGGCGCCGATTATAGTCTGCTGGTTATTGTGATGCACAGAATACTGGGAATGAGACCACCGCAAACACCAGGACTTGTCGTTGTTTCCAAGGATGCACTCACTTCTCAGTCCTTTCCTTCTCAGTCCTTTATATGCGACTCCAATCATCATGAAGTCTCCACTGCACTCCACCTCCCAGTAACAGCGAGTCCCAGTCAGAGCCTCTCTGCACAGAACTTGGTACCAGCGGTCAAATCTGTCAGGATGATCAGGATATTCAGTCTCTGTCCCCTCACGTGTCACCTTCTTGTTCCCTTCAGACAGACGGAGGACTCTGTTTACCGTGTTGATGTCCAGTGTGAGGGGACAGAAGTCTGAAAGGAGAGAAAAGAAAACGAGTGAGGAAATCTGGGAGTGTGTAACGGGACTGGGGGCGGAGCACAACACAGACAATTAACAAGAACCAATCAGGAGCTGCGCTGAGGAAACACTAATAGTAAAGAGCTCATCTGATTGGACAGAATCTGTGGGGATTAAAAATTAAACCATAAAAAGACGACAACAGACAACAAAGTGAAAGGCAGGCAAGTCAGTCATTTGAAAGTCATCTCAGTCGTCAGAAATTCAGATAAACAACATAAGGTCACCATTGAGGTCAGAGTTCAGATGGACTGTCCACACTGACCGCTGGCTTTATTAAATGACATGTTTTATTGTCACAGTCCAACTCTTTAATTTAAAATCAATCCACTGTCACACTTCACAACCACATAAATTATTTCAATAAAAGCTGCAATCAGTATTTACTATTTTTAATCTATCTATCTATCTATCTATCATATAGTGCCTTTCCCATCTGTCATTGTCTTTCTCTTTATTTCTTTAGTGTGTTTCCTGTCATCTCTTTTTATTATTTGACTGTCATTCTTAACCAAGTTGACTCCCATCATCTGAGATTCAATTGTTTCCTTTCCTTTTATTTGTCCAATCAGAGCCCAGGCAGGTGAAGTGACTTGCTGAGGTCACACAGTGGTGTCAGTAGTGGGATTTGAACCTACAACCTCAGAATTTGAACTGCAGAGTCTTCACCACCAGCACACCACACTGCATTTTCTCCTCCATTTAAACTCTGCTTCTGTTCAATCTGAGGTCAGCTTTACTCTGGTGGTCTCATCAGATAGGTGGGCTGCAGTCCTGTGGACCCTCAAACATCTTGAGAATATTAGCAGCTGTGCTCACTGGAACATGAAGCTCTGTGGAGGTGGTCTTGTAGTCTTCAACTCGGGTTCAACAGATGGCTTTGGTGATTCACTTCCTGAGTCTCTCTATCCCATAATGCACCAGTCACAGGACCCCCATCACTCTCAGCCCCTCAGTCACACAACACTCAGACTTTCATATCCTAAGCCTGTCCTGAGATATTAAAACTTCACTGATTTTTATTGTGATGATCCATTCAGTCAAAGCACAAACTCACATTTTAAAAAGTCGTCTCTGCTCTGAGGTTCAGGAGGCTGGAGGGCAAAAACTGGAGCTTCATGAGCTGAAAATAAAAAGAAAAGAGAAGAAGAATGGAAACTGAGAAGATGGCATTGTGGGATCTTAGTTTAGTTCATAAACACGGATTACAAATGCAGAGGAGTTCAAATAAAACATTTATAAAATATACAAGGGCTGGCAAATTAGGCCAAATGTCAATTTGAATATTCATATTAATAATAAATATACAGGGAGTCAGAGAGTATTGAGACCCCCTCACTTTCCTCACACTTTACCGTGTTGTTGATTTAATTTTAAATGGATTAATGTGCCTGTGAGAGACAGTTGTACGTCACTGTGCTGATTGTACACTTGCTGGCCTGATTCTTCGATTAGAAAGAACCGCAGCTACACCAGAGAGTAGATAACACCCTTCACCAGCTCGCTTCAAGTACTTTGATAGATTTGTTTATGTAAGTGTATTTGTGGTATCTAAACAGAAATAAATGAATACAATAAGTGCACAAATACAAATGAAATACATACATGCACATAACTAATTAAATGTCAAACTTACACAGTATTCAGGAAGAGCAATGTTAAACTTCAATCATCTTTACGTATTGTTTAATCAAACCAGTAGGTGGCACTATTAACCAGAACAAAAGGAACATCGTAACTCCAAAGACTATGGAGGAATATTTCGGACAAAATTAAATAAATAAATAGATGTGCAAATAAATAAAAGTACTGTGAAATGTGAGCATAAATAAATAAATGTGTCATGACATGAGAGCCTCAATAAATAAATATGTCAAGAAATGACAGCATAAATAAATAAATGTGTCACGAAATATGTTTTTTGTTGCTTATTTATTTATTTTTGTCCGTAACATTCCTCCAAACCATCATGAAATACGAATTGAAATAAAACTGTCACTTTCACTCGTCAAAGTTGAGAGGGTGGGCTCTAACACGCCCTCTAGTTATTGATTTGTGAATTGATAGCACAAGAATTAATTAGAAAAATGTTAACTACTGCCGATGAAAAGGATACTTCCGAAGATATTACGTATTTCGGAGAGAGAATTGAAGATTTATCGGAAGAAATTACAATGTTGGGGGCCCTTTTAGACTCCGATATAGATGAAACTATTTTTGAAAATATCCAAGAACTGGTGGACCGGACTCAACTGCACTCCAGTTCACGTGACTCAGTTCCCTGCTCTGGACGTCCATCCTTTGACATTCCAGCAGAGTCAACATAACACCTTCTGTTATGCGGTTTAAAAGTACGACAGATTGCAGATCTTTATGGTGTATCGGAGAAGACGATCACAAGGCGAATGAGCCAGTTTGATATACGGTAAGCTGCACCGGCTCTATTAGTTTAGGTACTTTGACATGGAATGCCCAGAGCAGCGCCAACTAATATTTTGATCTGAGTATCTGACCCTTGTTTTACGAGTATAAAGTCAGGTGCATATTCGCAGCTACTTTTTCAAACAACTTTACAACTCTGATCAGTGGCAAACATTGTAACAACATTTCAATTTCTTCCGATAAATCTTCAATTCTCTCTCTGAAATACGTAATATCTTCGGCAGAATCCATTTCATCGGCAGTAGTTAACATTTTTCTAATTAATTCTTGTGCTATCGATTCACCAATCAGTAACTAGAGGGGGTGTTAGAGCCCACCCTCTCAACTTTGACGAGTGAAAGTGACAGTTTTATTTCAAATCGAATTTCATGATGGTTTGGAGGAATGTTACGGACAAAATGAAATAAATAACCAACAAAAACACATTTCGTGACACATTTATTTATTTATGTTCACATTTCACAGTACTATTATTTATTTGCGAATTTATTTATTTAATTTTGTCCGAAATATTCCTCCATGCAAGACGGCATTCGTTTACACACAAAAAAAAAAAAAAAAAAAAAAAAAAAAACTTTTACGTTTAATACTGTAAGAATCAACACATTTTAACGTCCTGGAATGAAGTAAAATACAGCGCATCTCTCCCCTAAGGTCAACAGTGCACAGACTTAACAATATGTTCATTCGCAAACAGCAAACATAGCCGTAATAGCGCTTTTCTATACTTGCACTGACCGTCAACATAAGTTTCAATTTTAATTAAGATATTAAGTTACAGTGAACGCTGCAAAAAAAAAAGGAAAAGACTTACTTTGTCAGTAACGCACAACACACAGTTACAAAAGGTAACAGCAAACTGTAACTTGAAAAAACGCAAACAAGCAGGAAAAGACTGTGAGCGCGTTACAATTCAGAAACAAAACGCTGTGCATGCGCAATAGTCTTGTGGGGCGTGTCTTGCCGAGGTTCAGCATAAAGCAGGGCATTTTGTACAGTGCCTTTTGTGCTCATCAGTCTACACTCAGGAACCCATAATGACAAAGTAAGCGCAGGTCTTCAGGAAGGTCTGCACATTTATTACAAATCAAAACTGAAACTTCTTCCTAGAAGTATTCAGACACTTAATTCAGGTCTTTTTGGAAGCCCCTTTGGTGGTCTTCATGACTAAGTGTCTCTTCAGGCTTTGCACTCCTGGATTTGGCCCGTTGATCACATTCCACCTGGCAGATCCTCTCAAACTCCGTTAGATTTCAAATGAAGCATCTGTGAACTGCCATCTTCATGTGTCTCCTGTTCTGTGGGTTCTCAGTCTGATCACTCAAGAACACTCAGTCATAAATATTCTGTATTTTATACATATTGACAAGCAGGTACAGTTCTTCACATCTTCAGAGGTCCATCTAGTTAAGAAATCCCACCTTGAGTCGAGAGGGTGCTGCTCCTGCTAACGTCATCACTTCACTGAGTTCACAGGCCACAAGACGAGTGACATCACTTCCACAGCCCGCTAATTAAGCTCCGCCTCTTCAGTGACACCACTATAAAATGTCACCAGAAGTGGGTGTTCATTACAGATCTGTGACTGAGGAAGACGGAGCTCCGACTCACAAGTGACTTTATCTTGACAGCCTTTGATTGCAGCAGACGTCATCATTGTGCTCCGTCTTTGTGCTTTTTATTTCATCTTCATCATTAAACGGGGTATTTCAGGGTGGCACCCCAACTCTTTGTGCCCACTCTCTCTGCTTATTTTCAAAATACACACATACAGTAAATGTCTAATGTGGAGGACGGCCGGGATGGACCCTGTGCCCTTGGCTGCTTGACCTTAGTTTGTGTTTAAACAAATCGCTGTCTTTATGTGTAAATGTACGTAATTCATAATTTATAAAGTGTGTTTTACTCTGAGGCTGCACTCACTGGAATGTTCAGGTGGTCCTCAAGTAGTCAGAGTTCTGATGCAGTCCTCCAATTTGCTTATTTTCACCACCAAAATAAATCAAATAAAATGTGTTTGGTTTGTAAAATCCTTTTAAATGTCAGTGTGAGACACGACTTCTGATCAAACAACAGCAGGCATTTAAAACACGAGAGCCCAGGGGGAGCACAGCTGGAAATGGATGAACGAGAACTTTTAACGTGGACTCCATCCAGCAGAATGAAATGGACAGCGAAGACAGCAGGAGCAGATTGAGATGTTCTGATGTTATAAAGCACTGACGCTGAGCTCAATTTGATTCCATTAACATCTTCTCTGTTCTCAAATAAACAATTCATTTGTGCTCTGAGCCGGCTTAGCCATTTAAAACACATTTCTGATCATTAATCTTAAGGTGAGCAAAGCAAAGGAAATAAAAAGAATCCTAAAGTTAAGTGAAAAAAGGACTTTTAGGAGAGTATATGGACAAAGTATAAGGAGTATAACATTTCAAGTTCAAATTCTAAAACATCTGATTAAAAACAGCTGATTATTTAGAGAGTTTGTTATCACTCAGCTAATGACTGTGAAAGGCGCTATATTGTAAAAAATATTAAACAGCAAAGGATGGCAGATAAATGTTAAAGAGCTGGCCTTCTTCAGTGTCCTCTTATTGTCACTCTGGTCCTCCTAAACAGACTTCAATAACAAACACAATGTCACCAGACACTGTACCTGATGGAGTCCCTGTCATGATGAACTCCAGACTGATCTTCTGCAGACTCTTTGTCAGACATGACAGCTCCTTTCTCAGGTCCTCAGATGAGAAATCAGTGGTGACAGTGAAGCTCAGCGAGTCTCCATCAGCAGGAAGGACACAGCAAGATGAGAAAGTCTGCATCAGGAGAGAAGAGGTGACGAGATTTCAGAAAGGAGACATTGAAGAGTAAGTAATGCTGATAAGAGGGGGGGGTCTTCTTAATTAAGGATCAGTGAGGTGGGCAGACAGCGTAGGTTTAGATGGTGAGAATGCCTGTCATTGACTTTTTGATTATTTAGGAGAGAATATTTGGTGGAGTGTAGTGGAGCATCAGAGATTATCAACCTTAACTATCAATGAGCTTTTCACACAGGACTCCATGGAAGGCAAGTCAAGATAAAGGTATTGAGGGGGCAGGTGGGTCCAGAATTGACTTGGCACACAAAACAAGGCGTTGGGCTTTTTATAGTTCTGAGACAAACTTAATAAAATAAAATTAAATGTAAAGACTAACACATGTAGGGAGAAAGCTCTTTAATATGATTATAGAATTGAAGGTCTGTATTTCAGAAGTGTGACTTGTGAGGAAATCCTGGGAGTCTGTGTGTCTTTTTTATCATCATCAACCATACAAAAGAGAGAAAGCTACGGCAAGCTGAGTTATGTAGCGACCACCATGTGTGCAGTGTAAATCAAGAACTGAATGTCCATAATGTCTGTAAAACACAGTTGACATCAAGACTATTGTGTGGAGTGTGAGAGAAAAGCACATGAGAAAGATGAGAGATAAGAGACGAGACTGGACTGGACTGTGGGGTCTGAGCTGTGAGGAAATGCTGAAGGATTTGAATCTCATCAGTTTAAGGACGGAGACATCAGAAGGTGGCCTGGCTGAAGAGTTGGCATCATCCTTTATTAGATGTCATCTTTTACACTTCATAAAAAATTCACTTTTTCATACAGACAGCTGCAGAATCATCGATTTGTCATGTAGTTGAAGTTACCAACTTTGAGATATTTGTAAAAAGAATATTGGAAATTTTAAGGAAATGTGAAGAGACGATCTGTGTTGGGCTGATTGGCATGTTCTTGTTATGTTGTACAAACTACTCAGATCATTTAAATTTCTCTCTAAATGTTCTCCGGTCCCACACATCCCAGTCTGATCAGACTCCCTGTGAAGTGTCACTCTCACCTGTAGGAAGTGGAGATGGTCCTTTGTCTTTGAAAGCTCCTCCAGCTCAGCTTCTCTCCTCTTCAGCTCCTCAATCTCCTTCTCCAGTTGCTCCATGACTCCTTCAGCCTTCTCAGTTTCTCTCTTTTCTTGTTCTCTGATCCTCTCAGTCAGTTTCCTGTGGGTGTCCTCAATGCACCGTATCAGAGCAGTGAAGCTCTTCTCATTTTCTTCCACCTCTCTTACCACAGACATCTGAATAAATAGGATAAAGATTTAGAATTGAGTCACCTGGTAAGAATAACCAATAATGAGGCACATATGTTGTTATTTTGATGTTGTGAAGGACAGTTTGAATTTGCTGGAGTGACTGCTGGTACATTATTTGCAGAAGGAAGGTCAGTTGCAGACTGACTCCCATACAATATGATCCCTCCATTATGTCGAGTAACATCATCACCCTGCTGATGCCGCTATTAAGGAAACTGTAGGACTTTATGAGATACGCAGTCATAAAAGGCTTTCTTGTGAAGGATCTTGAGAGCCATTAGCAGGAGTTGCTGGGGACACCTCTACTGTCTTGTGAGGACTCCATTTGACCAGGTAGTTTGTATAAAAGTCTGCCTTTAAAAATGGCATTTCCGGCTCAGCCTGAGGTTAGGAGTGGAGTAGGACAAAACACACCAGGAATAAAGAAGAAGAAGAACAATTTATTTGTAAAGTGGAGTTAAATTGTGTGTTAGAAGGTAATTGTGTTAAAATAAAACACTTTTTGTACCAGATACTGTTTATCAGTTGTATTCTAGTTTGGGGTGTCAGATATCACCGTGTCAGACCAGTGAGATGGAGATATTAAACAAGAGTGTCTAGGTGTTGGTCAAGGGGCTTCAGATTTCCTTTAATTTCATGAACTCTTTGCATATTTACCTTCTTCCATCTCTTTTTCATTGTAAAGCTCAGAGTTGTGTCTTTATTTCCACATCTGATGTATTTCTACTTCATTTATGAATTTTGCATTATTACTAATAAATTTGCTATTGTAACTATGACTCAAACTTATGTGATGACACCTTGTGGGGTGTTACTATGTGGGCAGTAAATGTGAGGTAAAAGGTGCCTGCTGTCCAGGACCATCAACCCCAAAGCTGGAAGTGTTCTGCTTTTTTCAGAACTTTGCACATCTGGACAGTGACTCACATAACTCTGCGATAGAAGGTGAGGATGAGAAGACCTAAAAGGTCACCTCATAACCATCCACTAGAATGAGGAAGAAATTATAATATGAGATTTATTATTAGGGAATTTAGATGAAGCTTTACACCAGATACAGAGAGTCTCATATGGTGTTTTGCCTTTTGATGCACATGTGGAAGACCTCCCTGGTTGGGTGGATAGGCTTCTGGCTGGTGTAGGGATGGAAGGATCCAGTTGTCATTGCCACATGTGTCCAATTCTAAGTGAACAATTATAAGAGTATGGATTAGACCACCAGTACTGCAGAACAATTTAAGACTTTGGTAAAAAGTTCAGGAGTAGTAGTGACAAAGTGTTCAGAAGATCAGCCTATGCCACACATAAGACTGAGGAAATTAGATAGATAGATAGATAGATAGATAGATAGATAGATAGATAGATAGATAGATAGATAATGCCCTTCATAGAATCTTTATATAATTAAACATTAATTCACCATGAAGTTGTATTCCAAATACACAGACACTCTTTTGAGCCATACAAGCCAATCCAAAACAAAGTTTCCAAACAAAATCCTAAAACAGCGGTTGAAAAAAAAAGCACAGGATGAAAAATCCAGAAAATGACAAAAGCATAAGGCACAGCTAAGAGAATACAGGAACTTAACAAACTCATAGAGCACATTCACAATGAAACTGTGAGAGACCCTCGGGTTTTATAGGGTGGAAGGGAAGCTCCTCATGGTGATTGGCCGATGGTCCACCTTTTGGTAAGTCACACACAAACCACATGGAACATAACAAAGGCAGCTTATACACAAAATCAAATACAAACAATAAAGCACGTACTCAACCAAATCAACATTAACATTAATAAATAAACAAAAAAAGATATGAAACAGGACTTTGAACAACATCTAGTGGAAGGAATCCTGGCTGAAAAATGTCACTATCAGCTTGGATGTAGAGAGTGGATTTCATGCATCAGTAATATGCAGGAATTCTAGGAGGAAACAACAAAAGCAGACGAGCGTAGAAACATAAACCGAAGTGAAGGTCAGTCTGTGAGGTTGACTCTCCTTCACTTGTACTTCGTCAGTTATCACCTCTGTGTCTGGACTGGACGACACAGTTTTGAGTGAAACATTGTGCCCCACCTATTTTCTTTGACCTATAGACACACCCCACTGGTCTGGACCGGCTGTGTTTAGTACTTTAGTACACTCGATGCTGTTGGCCTGTTTAATGTGAGTCTGTGTTAAATAAATTAGTTTGGATAAGTTTGGTCTGTCTGGGCACAGAAATGTTTTATGAAGAGTTCTCTCTCTGCTGGATGCGAACTTTCACATAAATGAATCCTGGCAGAAATGGGCATCGGAGAGTGTGCTACCATAGACAGTCTGCCAGCTCATTACAGGGTCAGAGCTACACTAGTGATCACAATGGAAGCCAATTTGGGGTTTCTGCCAAATAACCAAACTGAAATGTGAGGATGTGGTGGAAGACGTGCAATAACTGGAAGAAACCCACTGAGATACTGGAAGAAGGGGTAAACTCCACATGGAAAGTGAATGGAAGAATGTGGATCTGAGATTCAGCAGATGCCACCACTGGACAACCTTACTGCCCTTTGTGATAAAATATTAAAACTGAAGTTAAACATTTGGAGGTGTATGTTATGTAAACTCTGCACTCAGTCAAACAGTGGAGATCTTTAAGCTGTGGAGTCTAATAAAACTGAGAGATACCAGAATGAACAAGTGAAGGCCATTACAACCTCCAGAATAAATCAAGAATATCCCATCTCTCCAAATGAGGTATTTTACACGAAAAGACAGGCTTTCAAATCAGAATTTATCTCTTGATAACAAAAGAACCTGAACAACTCATCTTTAAATCACAACATCATTACGGTGAACATGGGGAGACGGCTAATAAGATCTTAGCTCAGCAATCAACAAGCAGGAAGTTTGCAACACAATAACAGAAATTACCAGCGGAACTGCAGATAAAGTAATGAAGCCTAAAAAATATAACTCACGCATTTAACAAGTACTATAAGTCTTCATATTCCACTCAGTTTAAAGAAGACGAGTCACGATCTGAGGAGTTCTTTGATGTAAAACAAAGACAACAGCTGGACAGTATTAGTGAAGAGGAACTGGACAAATGTCTGACACTCTCAGAGTTACTGGATGCTGTAGACTCACTCCAAAGTGGGCAAACAACAGGCCCGGATGGCAACCAGTGGAATTTAATAAAGACATTTTCAACTAAGTTAGCTCCACTATTATTAGCAAAGTTTACAGAAGCTACAGACAACAAAAATCTACCCAAATAACCTGCCCAATTTTCCACACCTTCCACGCATTTCTTTTCCAGAAGAAATCCTGATCAGTCCTGAGGAGTCAGACAGCATCTCAGCAACATATAAAACATTTCAAGGAATCTCCCCATTAAGGGTCCTAGGATACAGTGGGAAAAGGACCTTTTAATGAATATCTCAGAAAAGGAGTGGAAGTCAGTCATGCATAGAATACACTCCAGCTTCATATGTACGAAATATTCAACCATCTGACTTCAAATCTTTCATTAATCACATTATCTCATTTAAAATTGGGAAGAATCGAACCTGCGAATGTGGGAATCGCGATCCAGCACTCACTGGGCCACATGTTTTGGGAGGATAACAAAGTAACATCATTTAGGACCAAATGTTTGAATGTTTTATCAGACAGCCGTGGGGTCACAATCACTCCTAACTCACTAACAGCTGTTGTTGGTGGGCTGCCAGAGGGGCCTAAAGTGGAGGAGGACACATTGACTGTAACTGCCTTTACCACATTGTGAGCTCGTCAACTTGTCCTGCTGAACTTGAAGACCCCCAGCCCACCTGTGATAAGTCACTGGGTCACTGATGTTTGACATTTAAAAAAAACAAATTCTCACTTAGAAGATCTGTTAAAAACCTATTTAAAATATGGCAAGATCTAATTAATAAAACTTTAAAATAAGCAACCATAGCATGGGAAAAGGAAATTCTGCCTTTTTATTAATTTATTTTTTTATCTATTTAAATTTTCAGGAATTTTGGCCAAGTTCTTGGCTCTTCTGTCTTTTTCTTGGCTGCAGCATGAATCCTGTTTGGTAGTTTTTAATTTTTTTTTTTGTTTAGATTTCTGTTTTAACTTTATGATTTTTACTTATTATTTTTTAGTTTGACTTTGAAAGTCATTTGTTGTATAAGTTGAACGTGATTGTTTATGCAATGATATTTTAATAATAAAAACAACTTAGACCATTAATGGATGTTGTGCCTGCTGATCTAATTCAGAACATCAGCGTCGACCTTCAGTGTGAATTTCTGTCAGTAGAGTTAAGTTCCCTTTAAGCAGCTGATGGTAAATCAGAGGACTTTAGGGTGATGCTGTCTGAGTCTCCACTGAGTAACACCTGGGATTCTGTCAACAGTGAAAGGCCATGAAGGACACCACAACACGTCTTCTCTAACTCTCCCTTCTCGTGTCCCTACTCATCATCACCAGTGAAGCTCTTCTGCTATTCAAGGTCTCATTTATTTCTCCTCTCTTTGATATGACGTGTTTTCTTTCTATTCCACTCACCTTCATCTCCTCCATCATCCTCCTCGTCTCCTTCAGTGTCCTCTCTCTCTCCACAAGTCCCCTCTTGATGTCACTCAGTGTAGCCCCCAGCTGTTTCTGTTTGGACACACAAGAGGACATGCGTGGTCAGATCAGAATTCACGTTCACTTTGTGATTTCTCTTCTCTTTCTGAGTACTGATATTTTCACAACACCTTTGTTTGACATTTCATGACACAACTTAGATTTGATTTAACAAACAGTTAAATGACAAATATAACAAAAAAAAATAACAAATGACAATAAAGATTAAATGAAAGGTTTAATTTAATTGACATATAATTGAGTTTGGGCTTGAAGAGTGCGTCAAATACAGAAGACGGTTTGAAGGCACACTGGTGTGTGAGTTAGTTCTTGACGTTTAGAAGACAAACTGGGAAATGTGAAGTTCACACAACACCAAAAATAATAAAAACAAACTGGAGTGTACAGTAAAGAAACTGGTGAAATGCCAGGAGGACTTGAAACACGTCAAGTCAGTAATTATAGGATCTACAAGGCCATTTGATATCCTGAGTCAGACATGTTAGGACGTTGTCTGCCGTTATCATTTTCTGGAGTCAAGTAAGATAATGAAA
>JANRMT010047795.1:35484-47019 GCA_026402145.1 Polypterus bichir lapradei
TGCTCACTTTGCTCGCCGACCCGCAGGTTTGGTTCGTGCGGCATTTCAAACATTTAAAAGCCTGTACAGCACCTGTCTTTTTGTCTCACTGCCTTGTCTCCCTTCACCCCCAGACATCCTCTGCTCCTGTGGTGGTCCCGCTCCCAAGGTGCACCCCTATGAACAGGAAGATTTTCTATTCTTCTATTTGAGAGACGGAACTGTCCCCTCCGACTACACATGGAGCTCAATTCACTCCTAAAAGAGACTTATGTTTGTTTGAAGTGTCTGAATAACATTTGTCTCTAAAATCTCCTGTGTATCTGTGCTACTCTGTGACCCAAGCGTGACCGCGTACGTGGATTTCACTTTCACCAAACCACAAATCTTTTAATTCTCGTGGAGAGGCCTCTTGATTGGGAAAAAACACTACTTTTCCCTGATGGCATCATGAATTAGATGATCTACAAGTCTCTGAATTAAAGTTTCAATCCAAACAATATATTCAATCTCTTTTCGCTGTTCTGTCATTTCACTGAGTAATAATTTCCGTTTGTTTGTGTAAATGAGATCTTTACTTTCATTTTTGTTGACTTTTGAAATGGCCAAAGTTTCCATCTTGTGGATCTTAAATCCGTCTCTCTGGACTTCCAAAAAGTCTCTTAATAAAGATCACGTCTCGTATCTTATAATAAAGAAATGTTTATTATGTTTGTGTTTTGGTTTCACCAAAGCCTTCAAGACCACCCAGCAATCTCTGTTAAGGGGTCAGCTCAGAGATGTGCAGGTGGGTGAGCCTGTGGTGTCCTGATGATGGACTATCTGTCAGGTAGACTCAAGGACTGTGTGAGCAACACTGGAGCAGCACAAGGAACAGGCCTGTCTGCCTTACTCTTCACTCTGCACACCTCACACTGCAAAGAACACAATTTCTCTTTTCATGTTTATTCCGCGACCCGACCTCGGATAAGCGGAAGAGGATGGATGGATGGATGGATGGATGGATGTTTATCCACAAATCACCCAAGGAGTGTCTCAGTGGGCTTTAACAGGCCATGTTTTTGAGAGCCCACTACTCCAGATACCCGAAGAAGAAAGGAAAAACAAGAAAATCGAGGTTGAATAAACACACAATAGAGCTAATGTTCCAAAGCCCCAGTCCACCTAAACTGCATGTCGATTGGAGGAGGAAACCCACATGAACATGTTGTGGTGAAAAATTGTCACCACAAGTTTTTTTACCTGAAATGAAGGCTATTGGGAGACTCAGGATAGGCAAACAGAGTCTATGGTTTTATTGCAATAAAATAATATTAATAATAACATGGACTCAACCCAATACGGCCAAATTGAGCTGAGCCCTGAACAGTTCAGAACTCAAAACTTATATAGTCCTTAAAACTTATATTTTCCCACAGGGGACTGGGTGGTCTCATGGTCTGGAATCCCTGCAGATTTTATTTTTTTCTCCAGCAGTCAGGATGTTTTTTTTGTTTTGTTTTTTTCTGTCCTCCCTGGCCATCGGACCTTACTCTTATTCTATGTTAATTAATGTTGACTTATTTTTCTTACTGTTTCTTTTATTTTTCTATTCTTCATTATGTAATACACTTTGAGCTACATTTTTTGTATGAAAATGTGCTATATAAATAAATGTTGTTGTTGTTGTTGTAGTCATTTCTTATCATTCCGACCTCGCTCACATTAGCTCATTTGCTATTTTTCTCTGACTCCCTTCTGCACCTGCCCAGCCGATACCTCGAGTTTTCATGAGAACCATTATGATCTCCTGACTTCTGCAGTAGCTGGCCTCCAGTATTTTCACTGTCTGTTGTCCATTTTTACTTTCTGTTTTGTTCAATTTTATTGGCTTTGGCTGGCAGAAGTTCCTTCTTCCATATTTGAGCACTCTTTTCACTTCCCCTTCCTTGGATTGCATGCTAGTTTATACTTGAAACTTAAAACTAACCTTTAAATAAAAAGAAATATGGTATGTGCTTTTGTTTAATCACTTGCTTGGCATGCCTGACTTGCATTAATTTCTGCACTAATATTAATGCTTATATATTTTTCTATATTTATGTATACTAGTACCTGAATATACTAATTTTATTTTTCAAACATTACATCTTCTTGACCTCGTTGTCACAATGCCTTTGATGTTTTCTGCTGACTCACTATTCCAGCTGGTTTCTCATGTACCTATCCTCACCATTTCTTCTACATTTTGTTATTAGTATCACTCAACAGGTGTTCTTATTCTCCTTTTTTTTATCTTCTGGGGTAGTTTCTACACGTCATTCTATTCCGGTTCTATCCTTCTTTCCCAATATTGTTAATTTTCAATTAGGCTTTAACTAGAAAATGCAATATAACTTATGTCTTTATTTAACCATTTGCTTGACATATCTTATTATTAGCTTGTCATTCTAATTTATGCTTAATCTAATGCTTTAGAAGCTATTAATTATTTTTATGTCCATTTATGCAAATACTGCTAATACATACTTTTTTTATCTTCCATAAACACAATGACAACATGCAGACTCCAGTAGGGACAAGTCACAGTGGAAAAATAAAATGTATTTCTAATATAAGGACACCTGAAGATGTACGTATTCAAGTGTATACGGACAGACGACATCAACAGACAACACCAAACATGAGTCTGTGTTACCTTAGTTGGTTCTTTCTCTTGCACTTATAGGAAAGACACATAACTTGTGATTTTATTTCTCATAATTTTTATCAAAAAAGATTCCCAGTAAACATCATTCATTCAGATCCAGCTTTTAAATGTTCTCGTCTCAGTTCTGCTTCAGTTCTTAGTTACTTATTAAGTTTCTAGAGTCAGCACTGTGGTGGCAGTTTGGTTTTCCTCACAGGTTGTCTACACTCCCTTACAGCTCCTCTGTGTGTGTGAGATGCTGCTCTGAACTGATTCAAGTCCACTTTAGTTTTATTACAGAATTTATGAAGAGACCCTCACAACAGCTAAGCCTTCTCCTTCACACAGCTATGGTGATGTCAACTCCCACAAAACCCCTGGCTTTATCTTAACTACCGAGTCACAGTCAGAAGTTCTCAGACTCCGAGCAGGTGAACTCCTGACTTGGTTTATGGTCACTCAGGTGGAGGTGATGCTTTGTCCAGATTGTTGTGTCCATGGAGAGCTTCCTCTGTCACACATTTAAGAACATTCAGTTTGCTTTGTGTTTCTTCTAACAGATTCTTTTCTGTCTCTTGTCCTGTTCTACTTGTGACTGTGAGTTGTTCTGCAGTTTAAAGTCTTTGAGGTTTCACACTTACTGGTTATCTTTTAATGGCAAAAAATGTACAACTGCTGGTTGATGTCCTCCTTCAGTAATTCTACAGATTTTATAGGTGGTCTCTCTTACTTGTACACCTTGCTTTCCTTTATCAAGTCAGGACTTAATGAGGTCCCCATGTTCAACTCCATTATAGGGGTCTTCAGATCTTACCGTCTGTCACTACGTGACCCTTTGGAGCAGAAGAGATCATTTAGCCTTTGTAATGACCACAATAAGGGTTTTACTACAGGGCAGAAGCTAATCCAAGGGCAGAGATCAGAGGTCTAGTGCTTACAAAAGGTTATAAAGGACGGAGGGGACTTGCTGCTGTAGGAGTCTTGGATGAACAGAAATCCAACCTTTTTACTGCTAATTCCTGCTAAGTGTTGTCCATCAAGTTGAGTTTTGGCTCCGTCTTCAGTCACAAAGTGATAAAGAGTGACATACTGAGACATCGCTGGGTGACATTTGCTGTAGTTGATCAGACTGATCAGATGAGACACAAAACTGTCAAGGAGAGTCCTGGTGAAGTGAACTGACATCTGAGCTGAATGTATGAGTCAATAAAAGAGGGGCAGGCGGTGGCAGCTTAAGAAAAAGACTTCTGACCAAGCAGTGCCAGTCTTTCCTACAATTATATGTTGGTCCAGATCTTATTATGCAGTTTTCATTACGCTATAATTTATTAAGTTTATCACATTGAAAATCACCCGAAAATTCCCGGACCATTGAGAAGTGTGCGAACTGATGACATGAAGAATTGTCTTCGCGTTGAACTGGAATCATCCCCGCATAAATCAAAGTCATCCACACGATCTGGATCTCTATAATTAGATCTGGACCACCCTGTACATGTCAGCTTTCAGGGACATCTGAAGAACTGATTTATGTAAATCAATCCAAATCAAGTTATAGCCAAACAACAGAAAACATAAACAGATCAAAAATTAGATGTCGATATTAGTGACCTGATTCATAGTAAACTGATAAATATCAGGCCACTTCATAGACTTCATTGTTGTTTGAGATGTTGGTTTCTAAACGTGTGTTCACCTGTGAGCTGAGATCTTTTAATATTCTAGTGAGGACTCTGCCACATTTGTGTCACTTACTAAGACCTGGCAGAGCCGATGTGACACTAGTTATTTATTTGAAGAAAAAGCAAATGGTGGACTGAAGTTAAGTGTCTTTATCTGAACTTACTGTACATTGAGGTTGTCTAGTAGTGATGAGGGATTAGAAATTTGGCTTAGATGGTCAGATTTACACTTCTAGTAAGTTCTTTACACTCCTGCTGGACTTGTTAGGGTTTTACCAAATATGAAAGCTCAGAGTTTTTGTCATAATCATACATTTGGTGGGATTATCACTCAGGGATTTGACATTCAAAATGTCCTTACTGCTCCACTAAATAACATGATGTCTAATCACTAATGAAGAGCCTGATGAGTTATATCATTAAAAACAGTAAATCTACACAGGAATAGTATATTGACATTTCTGAGCTGAACGTATTGTAAGAATCGTAGACTTAACTCTGGAGTACAATACAGATTGACATGTGACAATAATGTGTCTCTTAAACAGCCCTGAGATCAGCCAAATGCAAACTCTGATTCTTTAAAAATGGACAAACACCACAAAGGCAGACGAGCAGCTAAGCACACTCAGCGTGTAAGTGTCAGCAGTACAGAGTGTGTCTGTTGACGTGTCAGACCTTCTATTGAATTACGTTTAGGATGACATTGTGTGCTCACTTACTACGCTTACATCAGCCAACTGTAACATCATCTTGTTAAGAACACCTCAGGAGGGTCAGAATGTCAGACATTTCTACGTGTAGCCCACGTGACGCTCGCACCCCTGCCAGTGGACATTTCTAGACAGCAGGCTATAGTTGGCCTCCCACTGCCTTAGAAACTCAAAAGAGAAACTGATCAGAGCAGAAAGAAACTCAGCTGGCTGTGAGGAGAGAACTCAGGTGTTTGTGGGCCATCTTGGGGATCTCATCCTGAGCTGTTTCATGACTTGCACCAGTCTGACCAGGATGGACTCCAGCAGCCAATGCTCTGAACTCGAAACATCAGGTTTATAAGGTCCAGTAAAACCTCGATTATCAGTCAGGGGTCAGGACCGAGGCTGTGAC
The DNA here is from genome assembly GCA_026402145.1 of Polypterus bichir lapradei. Taxonomy (NCBI): domain Eukaryota; kingdom Metazoa; phylum Chordata; class Cladistia; order Polypteriformes; family Polypteridae; genus Polypterus; species Polypterus bichir. The sequence goes on from JANRMT010047795.1 coordinate 40,921, forward strand.
GGATAAGAGAAAAGACGGATAACAGAGCAGCTACTTTAAAAATGACATACAGTAAATTAGTGTAGCGAACAGTCATAAAAAACTATATTAACAAAATGAATTAATTTATATAATATTGTAATGACCAGCGTAATAAGCAAATACAACTCAGAGGTCCTGGAGTTTTCTACGTTTTACGTGGAGTCTTCGTTCCCTAACAAGCGGTGTCCTGTCTTACACTCCGTTATTTGGCTTACAGAGCTCACCTCCTAAACAATCAAAGAAAGCTTTCCCTACCGATCAGTTTATCTCCTGCCACTCTCGTGTATTTTTGACACCACAAACACTCCTGCTTTTTGTCTCCTGACTCCCTGCTCCACACCTTCCCTTCTCTCCTCACTTCTCCTGTCTGCCCCTCACAGAACAGAAGCCCCTCAGCCAGTCCCATCACTTACAGCTTTCCGCCCTTTCTGCCCCCATACAGAGCATCACAAGCTGCCTGAACGCCACAATATATTAACACACCCTGATATAACAGAATATGTAAAGAAAATTACAATGCAGAAGACCAGTAACATTAATACAGAATAACATTACTGTCACTGGTTTCCATTTTCAACACATTGTTCAATTATTTCAGCATCTCGCTTTATATCATTCACTGTTGGCCTTCCTACTCCGTCATTGAAGCAATACTTGAAGAGCTGTTGCTGTTTCGTAAACATTTAATAAGTTCAAACAGCACACACATATGTTGATAGGCCATAACAATGTATAGTAGTTTAGTTTAATTATAACAAAAGAGAAAAGCTACAAACTGCTATTAAAGCTGAAGGTACGTAACGGACACTGGGATTTCTGTTGTTCTAATGTGCAGAACTTGCAGTAGTAATCAGGAGACGCTGGCGTGAACAAGGTTGGGTTTTAGTTATTTAGTCCTGAGAGTTAATCAAGTGACAGATAATCGAGTTTTACTGTAGATGAAGAGATTTCTCTGTCACATTAAATGTACAAATTCCTTAACTCAAAGTTATTCAAACAGTTTCCATTAAACACTAAACATCACTCACCTGCTTTTCTTTTCTTTCCGTCTCCAGCTCGACCATTTCATGATTTTTATGTCCAGTCACCACACACATCATACAGATACAGCTATGATCAGTTTTACAGAATATCTCCAGACTTTTCTGATGTTTCTTACAGAGTTTCTCCTTCAGATTTCTATCAGGATCAACCAGCTTGTGGTGCTTCAGGGCGTCTCCTTCATAGTGAGGCTGCAGGTGAGTCTGACAGTAGGAGGCCATGCAGGTGAGACAGGACTTCACTGCTCTGAACTTCTTACCAGTACAGAAGTCACACTCCACCTCTCCCAGGCTGGCATAATTCTGAGATGGAGGAGAACTGAGTGTTGTCTTCTTTAATTTCTTGATGACTTCATTCAGCAGATTATTTCTTCGCAGAACAGGCCTTGTGGTAAAGTTTTCTCTGCATTGAGGACAACTGCATTCTTGGCTCTTTTCCCAGCAGTCCGTGAGGCACTTCAGACAGAAATTATGACCACAGGGGATGGTGACGGGGTCAGTCAGGGTGTCCAGACACACCGAGCAGGTGAACTCGTCGTGTGACACAAACAGCTGAGCTTCAGCCATCGTCAGTCTGAGGAGAGGCAGGCAGAGAGAATCAGTCAGACAAACAAGGAAGTGACTTGTGAAGAAACGAAAGTGAAAGATTGTCTGAGCTCAGTGAGGAGGAGGAGGAGATTTAAAGAGAAAGCTGAGAGCTCACAGAGAGAACATCTGAGGAGACACTGAGGGTGAACAGTTAATGTGAGACAGGAGCTCAGAGAGTGAAGACCATCAAGTGAAAGAAGAGATGACCTGTCACAGGGGGTCTGCTAAAGTGTCATTAATGTGAGCATTTCTTATTCAATTATTAAACACTGAAGTCCACATCAGACTCCATATTAGTCCTCTTTATTAATCAAATTATCCATCCCATAATAAGTTCTCCTCTCCTGCTTATCAATAATGAATTTTTGTGTTTTTCTTTGTACATGTCAGGAATTTATCAGATTATTCAGTAAAGACCCCAACTGAAGCCCACTCTGTTTAAGAAACAGAATAATATGATACATTAATAAACACAGCGACAGTAGAAATATGAAAACATCTTAAAAACTGAAACAGACAGACAGACAGACAGACAGACAGACAGACAGACAGACACATAACACACAGCAGGTGCTCGCCGCTCTCGGCTCCTTCACAGTTTTTTTAGATTTTCTTGGTTATTCAAGTCGTTTTATCTCCTGATTTGTGAGACTTAATCAAGTCTGTTGAACAGGCTCGTCTACTCCTGCACCCTACGATTAACACACACAGATCCTAGTCACACAATTGGGTATAATTGATGCCCTGATGCCAGTCCCTCTGTAATAGCCCACCTCAGACTCATTCCACTTAAGTACATAAGAGTGACCCCTCCAGCCTGTCACTTCTCAGTGCCCCACACTGGGACTCACTGTCACCAGCACTAACAAATGTACAGATGTCGCTGAGACACATGAAGGCTCGTATAACATTTGGTTTTATGCCAGTTACCAACCAAGGAGGTCTTACTTCTGCCGCCCTTGCTCTTATGTAGCCAGCAGACACACCACATGCACTTCAGATCTGGTCATCTACCTCAACCTAAGCATATTCAGGCCTGGCCAGTGCTTGGATTGGAGACCATCTAGGAAAAGCTTGGGTGTCTGCTGGAAGAGGTGTTGGTGAGGTCAATAGGGGGCTTAGCCGGTGGTCTGAATGTGGATCCCAATGCCCCAGTGCAGTAATGAGGACACTGTGCTGTATAAATGGTGCTGTCCTTCAAATGAGGCGTATAATTGAAGTCCTGACTCTCTGTGGTTATTAAAGATCCCTGTGTGTCCTCCATAAAGATGTCTTTGCTAAATTACCCTACAAGGCCTTGTCATTGTGTCCCCCTAATCGTTCCCTCTCTCTCATTAGCTAAACTGTTTCTCTCACCACTTCACCATCTAATAGCTCATGTGTGGTAAGCATACTGGCACAGAAATGGCTGCCTTCACTTCATCAGGTGGATACTGTACATTAGTGGTGGTTGAAGTTGCTCCTCACTTACAGTGTAGAAGAGCTTTGAGTTGTGAGACAAGCACAATAAAAATATAAAAAATTATTATTATTATTATTATTATTATTATTATTATTATTATTATTATTATTATTATTATTCAAGCACAACCTCTCAGCATTGATAACACCCTGGGCAAAAAAGCAGTCATTTTCAACATCCGTTGCTCTAATATTTACTTCAGTCACTCAAGAAATAAAGACAAAGTATAAAAATGTCAAAGGAATGTGTCATCTAATAATCTGGGATGAAATATAAGTGATCATCGTGGACCTCAGCGTAATCATTGGCAGTGCACCACCTATTGGAATGCAATTCATGTATTAATAAACAGATGGCACATTACAAACATTTGTAGTAATATAATGTATAGACTGTTGGAATGACAAATAAATGTGTATGTTTCTGATATATACAATTCAGTATGGGATTTGTTAAAGCCATATTATTGTTTGAGATGTGCCATCTGTTGGAATGACGAATTTAACATGATGTCTCTGTTACACACCATTTGGTGTTGGATTCATAAAAGCAGTGTTAGGATTTGTGATGTACCATTTGCTGGAGTGACAAATGCAATTAATTTTATTACTACAAATGTTTGTGTTGTGCCATTTATTGGAATAATAGAGACATATGAACCAAATTAACATGCAGATACACAGAGACACTTTTCCTTTTATTAAGGTGAATAATGTTGAGAATTTTGATTAGGGATCAATATGCTTTATTATTAGTTTTAGTGCTATTAGTTATGTAAAGTGTAGTCCTGAGGTAACTAAAAGCACACCATTTATTCCAGCAGGAGGGCCCTGGCCTGCCAGTCTTTTCACAGGCAGATCTTGTTTTGTGAACGCCGGTGCTGAGCCGCTCACTGGCAGAAGACGAACAAACTGCAGGCAGGGCCTTTGCCAGTGTGAGTACTGGGCAGGCTCTTAGGCTGGCACATCAAACATATCAGCACTAAATGGCATTTACATTTATTAGGGCTTAGTAATACTTTGGGTAATAACGTTAAAATAAAACGCATTCTGATATCTACCTAGTCTGAGCTACTGTATATTGGGGTTAAGAGCTGATTATTGAAGGTTACGGACCTTTCACTGCACATCGATGACCGTGAAGTAAGCAGCAGCTTAGCCCTGACAGACGAGTGAGGCTTTTATATGAGCACACGCAGATATATGTTAGATTAGCATTTAGGTTTATATGTCAGTGCTTCTTTGTATGTCCTAATGATAATAAATAAAGTTACAGCAGAACATATTAGTTAGCTTATTTAATCAGTTGTTAAAGGCTTGTCTTTTTTCCTTCTTTCAAGCACGAAGCTCCGTGTCGAGGCTGTCCGCAGTTTGGCCCTCATCAGTGAAGCTGCGCGCTGCCGATTACCGGCACAGTTGCCATTTATTTTAGACTTACAGCAGTTTGGCTCAACCTGCGGGGCGAGATATCTACAGGGGGGTCGCGAAGAAAAAAACGGAAATCGAAGAAGTTATTTATTAAAACAAACTCGTTTATTACAACAGTTTATGGTAGTAAAATCACGTCCGGTATGTGTCGGCTCAGTGGTATTCTTGTCAATGACCGCGTGTCGTGATGTGTCGTTCGCCGCTAAGAGCCGATTCTTTACAGTGAACGAGAAGAGCCGAGTCCCATCGGGGAGAACAGAGTCTTCAGTCGCAGAGAATTCATGCAGACAGGGGCGGGACTTTATTTAGATAGGCATACAAGGCGACCATTCACACGCAAAGACAGAATAGGATCATACCATTATGTGAAAGAAGGAAGAGGGGGCTGACGCTCGGAAAACACCGAGTGTAGTGGTACAGGCCAGGTACTCAGAGGCACAGAGAGACTTGTTGTCGAATTGAAGTACAAGAGCGTGGGGGAAAACTTGAAGAAATGAGCGAAAAGCGAAACAAAGCGGGATCTGGCTGCATTTCAATGATATTGGAAACTGCAAAGCTGAGTGCAGAATTTGTAAATTGAAAATATCCATCAGAGCAGAGCAGGATTAACACCAAACCTGCACAGACATCTCAGAAGCGCTCAGCCCTCCGTCCAGCTCGCCCTCTCTCCCCAGGCTGCCATCCACTGACCCTGTTAAAGTGTCCTGTTTAGAGCCAAGAACTTCTGCTGCAGCATCTCCTGTTTAATCAAAAACTGCAGGTATATCACAGCCTTCTGCCACTCAAACTTAAATAAGCACATTTATTCCTAAACAAATGACCCCAGCCAGACAGACAAGCCCGTGACTTTCAGCCATTTTCATTGTGGAGGACAAAGGATTTAAAACTTTTGTTCAGCCTTAAACCCCATGTATGTTCTCCCCAGTAGAAAAACCTCATCCCAAACAATTACTCCACGATTGTATAACACAGAGCGTGTGGCGAGACAGGCTCAAAAAAGCTTCAACAGTTTGCCTGACAACTGACTGCCGGACATCCAGAACGACCTGCTCAAACGTGTCTGTTACTTGTCACTTTATTGGAAACTTTAAGATGACATCCTGCCTTCATGGCTGTTATGAGTTTACTGAGAGACGTACTGCAGAAAACCTGGCAGAGGATCTGCTGAGAGTGACAACAGAGTGACAAGTAGACGACACTGTGACGTGCTGTGTTACTGTATGTATACTGTATGTGACGTGGAGAGGCCTGTCCGCCGTCAGCAGACATCAGAATTCAAGTGCAGTCCTCTCTCTTACCGTTAGAGGGCACTTCTGGAATCGCTAATATGTCACTTATTGTTTTAGAAATAAGGCGTGATAGTATTCTTAGGAGTAGTTATAAAATTTGTAATTTAATTTGTATTTTTATAGAATGGATTACTTTAAAATGTGGAATTATTAAAATTACTAAAAAAATCATGAAATTGAATGAAAACCAAAGAAATGTTTGAAATTTACATACAGTGGTGTGAGAAACTATTTGCCCCCTTCCTGATTTCTTATTCTTTTGCATGTTTGTC
>JANRMT010047795.1:47119-62128 GCA_026402145.1 Polypterus bichir lapradei
TGTATAGTAGTTTAGTTTAATTATAACAAAAGAGAAAAGCTACAAACCGCTACTAAATTTGAAGGTACGTAACGGACACTGGGATTTCTGTTGTTCCAATGTGCAGAACTCACAGTAGTAATCGGGAGACGCTGGCGTGCACAAGGTTGGGTTTTTGTTATTTAGTCCTGACAGTTAATCAAGTGACAGAATATCGAGTTTTACTGTAGATGAATAGATTTCTCTGTCACATTAAATGTACAAATTCCTTAACTCAAATTTATTCAAACAGTTTCCATTAAACACTAAACTTCACTCACCTGCTTTACTTCTCTTTCTGTTTCCAGCTCGACCATTTTATGCCCATTATGTCCAGTCACCACACACATCACGCAGATACAGGAATCATCAGTTTTACAGAATATCTCCAGACTTTTCTGATGTTTCTCACAGAATTTCTCCTTCAGATTTCTATCAGGATCAGCCAGCTTGTGGTGCTTCAGGGTCGCAACTTCATAGCGAGCCTGCAGGTGAGTCTGACAGTAGGAGGCCATGCAGGTGAGACAGGACTTCACCGCTCTGAACTTCTTCCCAGTACAGAAGTCACACTCCACGTCTCCAGGGCCAGCATAATTCTGAGATGGAGGAGGAGAACGGAGTGTCGTCTTCTTTAATTTCTTGATGACTTCATTCAGCAGAGTGTTTCTGTTCAGCTCAGGTCTTGTGGTGAAGTTGTGTCTGCACTGAGGACAGCTGCACTCTTGGCTCTGATCCCAGCAGTCTGTGAGGCACTTCAGACAGAAACTGTGGCCACAGAGGATGGTGACGGGGTCAGTCAGGGTGTCCAGACATACCGAGCAGGTGAACTCGTCCTGTAATCCACACAGCTGGGCTTCAGCCATCGTCAGTCTGAGGAGAGGCAGGCAGAGAGAATCAGTCAGACAAACAAGGAAGTGACTTGTGAAGAAACAAAAGTGAAAGTTTGTCTGAGCTCAGTGAGGAGGAGGAGGAGGAGATTTAAGGAGAAAGCTGAGAGCTCACAGAGAGAACATCTGAGGAGACACTGAGGGTGAACAGTTAATGTGAGACAGGAGCTCAGAGAGTGAAGACCACCAAGTGACAGAGGAGATGACCTGTCACAGGGGTCTGCTAAAGTGTCATTCACGTCAGTATTTCTTATTCATTTATTACACACTGAAGTCCACATCAGACGCCATATTAGTCCTCTTTATTAAACAAATTATCCATTCCATAATAAGTTCTCGTCTCCTGCTTATCAATAATGAGTTTTTGTGTTCTTCTTTGTCAATGCCAGGAATTTATCAGATTATTCAGTGAAGACCCCAACTGAAGCCCATTCAGTTTAAGAAACAGAATAATATGATACATTAATAAACACAAGGACAGTAGAAATATGAAAACATCTTAAAAACTGATAACAGACAGACAGACAGGCAAACAGACAGACAGACAGACAGACAGACACGTAACACACAGCAGGCGCTCGCTGCTCTCGGCTCCTTCACAGTTTTTTAGATTTTCTTGGTTATTCAAGACATTTTATCTCAGGATTTGTGAGACTTAATCAAGTCTGTTGAACAGGCTCGTCTACTCCTGCACCCTACGATTAACACACACAGATCCTCATCACACAATTGGGTATAAGTGATGCCCTGATGCCAGTCCCTCTGTAATAGCCCACCTCTGACTCATTCCACTTAAGTACAGAAGAGTGACCCCTCCAGCCTCTCACTTCTCAGTGTCCCACACTAGGACTCGCTGTCACCAGCACTAACAAATGCTCAGATATCTCTGAGACACATGAAGGCTCGTATTACATTTGATTTCATGCCAGTTCCAAACCAAGGGGGTCTTACTTCTGTTGCACTCGCTCTTCTGTAGCCAGCAGACACACCACATGCACTTCAGATCAGGTCATCTACCTCAACCTAAGCATATTCAGGCCTGGCCAGTACTTGGATTGGGGACCATCAAGGAATGGCTTTGGTGTCTGCTGGAAGAGGTGCTGGTGAGGCCAACAGGGGGCTTACCCGGTGGTCTGAATGTGGATCCCAAAGCCCCAGTGCAGTGACGAGGACACTGTGCTGTTTAAATGGTGCTGTCCTTCAGTTGAAACGTAAAACTGAAGTCCTGACTCTCTGTAGTTATTAAAAATCCCTGTGTGTCCTCCATAAAGATGTCTTTGCTAAATTGCCCTCCAAGGCCTTGTCATTGTGTCCCCCTAATCGTCCCCTCTCTCTCTTTAGCTAACTGTTTCTCTCAGCACTTCACCTTCTAATAGCTCATGTGTGGTGAGCATACTGGCATAAAAATGGCTGCCATCACATCTTCAGGTGGATGCTGCACATTAGTGGCGGTTGAAGTGGCTCCCCACTCACTGTGTAGAAGAGCTTTGAGTAGTGAGAAAATCACAATAAAAATATAAAGAATTATTATTATTTAAGCAGTAATTTCCAACATCTGTTGCCCTAATATTTACTTCAGTCACTCAAGAAATTAAGACCAACTATGGAAATGTCAAAGGAATGTAGTATTTAATAATCTGGGATGAAATATAAGTGATCAGCGTGGACCTCAGTGTTATCATTTGCAGAGCAATTCTTTTTGGAATGTAAGTCATGTATTAAACAGATGGCACATTACAAACATTTGTAGTAATATAATATATGCTGGAATGACAAATAAATGTGTATGTTTCTGTTATATACAATTTTGTCCAGGATTTGTAAAAGCCATGTTAATGTTTGAGATGTGCCATCTGTTGGAATGACAAATTTAACATGATGTCTCTGTTACACACCATTTGGTGTTTGATTCATAAAAGCAGTGTTAGTATTTGTGATGTAGCATTTGCTGAAGTGACAAATGCCATTAATTTTATTACTACAAATGTTTGTGTTGTGCCATCTGTTGGAATGCGAGAGCCATACGAACCGAATTGACACGCAGATACACAGAGACACTTTTCCTTTTATTAAGGTGAATAATGTTGTGAATTTTGTTTGCGGATCAATATGCTTTATTATTAGTTTTAGTGCTATTAGCTATGAAAAGTGTAGCCCTGAGGTAACTTTAAAAGGACGCCATTTATGTCAGCAGAAGGGCCCTGGCCTGCCAGCCTTTTCACGGGCAGATCTTGTTTTGTGAGCGCCGGTGCTGAGCCGCTCACTGGCAGAAGACAAACAAACTGCAGGCAGGGCCTTTGCCAGTGTGAGTACTGGGCAGGCTCTTAGGCTGGCACATCAAACATATAAACACTTAATGGCATTTAGATTTATTAGGACTTAGTAATACTTTGGGCAATAACGTTAAAAATAAAACGCATTTTGATATGTACCTAGTCTGAGCTACTATATATAGGGGTGAAGAGCTGATTATTGAAGGTTACGGACCTTTCACTGCACATCGATGTCCGTGAAGTTAGCAGCAGCTTAGCCCTGACAGACGAGTGAGGCTTTTATATGAGCACACGCAGATATATGTTAGATTAGCATTTAGGTTTATATGTCAGTGCTTCTTTGTATGTCCTAACGATAATAAATAAAGTTACAGCAGAACATATTAGTTAGCTTATGTAATCAGTTGTTAAAGGCTTGTCTTTTTTCCTTCTTTCTAGCATGAAGCTCCGTGTCGAGGCTGTCCGCAGTTTGGCCCTCATCGGTGAAGCTGCGCGCTGCCGCTTACCGGCACAGTTGGCATTTATTTTAGACTTACAGCAGTGTGGCTCAGCCTGTGGAGTGACATATCCACAAGGGGTCGTGAAGAAAAAATGGAAATCGAAGAAGAAGCTATTTATTAAAACAAACTCGTTTATTACAACAGATTATAGTAGTAAAATCACACCCAGTATGTGGACTATCGGCTCAGTGGTATTCGTGTAAATGACCGCGTGTCGTGATGTGCCGTTTGCCACTAAGATGCGATTCTTTGTAGTAAACGAGAAGAGCCGACTGCCATCGGGGAGAGCCATAGATAATTCAAGCTGGCAGTGGCGGGACTTTATTTAGATGGGCACATCAGGTGGCCAATCACAAGTAAAGACAGACTAGGATCATACCATTATGTGAAATAAGGAAAGGGGGCTGACGCTCCAAAGACAGCGAGTGTAGTGGTACAGGCCAGGTACACAGAGCGACAGAGACGGCGAGTCGAATTGAAGTGCAAGCATGTCGGGAAAAAGTGAAGAAAAGAGCGAAAAGCAAAAAAGAAACAGCATCTGGCTGCATTTCAATGATACTGGAGATTGCAATGCTGAGTGCAGAATTTGTAAAATGAAAATATCCGTCAGAGCAGAGCAGGGTGAACAACAAACCTGCACAGACATCTCAGAAGCGCTCAGCCGTCCGTCCAGCTCGCCCTCTCACCTCAGGCTGCCCCCATGAGGGGAAAAACAGGCCATAAATCATATATTCCTTTGTGTAATCTATAGGTGTTGGTAATAAAATTAGAATATCATGACAAAGTTGATTTCAGTAATTCCATTCAAAAAGCGAAACTTGTATATTAGATTCATTCATTACACACAGACTGATGTATTTCAAATCTTTATTTCTTTTAATATCGATGATTTTAACTGACAACTAATGAATGTCCCAAATTCAGTATCTCGGAAAATTAGAATATCAATTAAGACCAATGCAAAAAAAAGATTTTTAGAAATATTGGCCAACTGAAAGGTATGAACATGAAAAGTATGAGCATGTACAGCACTCAATATTTAGTTGGGGCTCCTTTGGCCTGGATTACTGCAGCAATGCAGCGTGGCATGGAGTCAATCAGTCTGTGGCACTGCTCAGGTGTTATGAGAGCCCATGTTGCTCTGATAGTGGCCTTCAGCTCTTCTGAATTGTTGGGTCTGGCATATTGCATCTTCCTCTTCACAATACTAAGGTCAGGCGAGTTTGCTGGCCAATCAAGAACAGGGATACCATGGTCCTTAAACCAAGTACTGGTAGCTTTGGCACTGTGTGCAGGTGCCAGGTCCTGTTGGTAAATGAAATCTGCATCTCCATAAAGTTCGTCAGCAGCAGGAAGCATGAAGTGCTCAAAAACTTCCTGGTAGACGGCTGAGTTGACCTTGGACCTCAGAAAACACAATGGACCATCACCAGCAGATGACATGGCACCCCAAACCATCACTGACTGTGGAAACTTTACACTGGACCTCAAGCAACGTGGATTCTGTGCCTCTCCTCTCTTCCTCCAGACTCTGGGACCTTGATTTCCAAAGGAAATGCAAAATTTACTTTCATCAGAGAACATAACTTTGGACCACTCAGCAGCAGTCCAGTCGAGACGCTTCTGACGCTGTCTCTGGTTCAAGAGTGGCTTGACACAAGGAATGCGACAGCTGAGACCCATGTCTTGCATACGTCTGCGCGTGGTGGTTCTTGAAGCACTGACTCCAGCTGCAGTCCACTCTTTGTGAATCTCCCCCACAGTTTTCAATGGGTTTTGCTTCACAATCCTCTCCAGGGTACAAGCGGTTATCCCTATTGCTTGTACACTTTTTTCTACCACATCTTGTCCTTCCCTTCGGCTCTCTATTAATGTGCTTGGACACAGAGCCCTGTGAACAGCCAGCCTCTTTAGCAATGACCTTTTGTGTTTTGCCTTCCTTGTGCGAGGTGTCAATGGTCGTCTTTTGGACAACTGTCAAGTCAGCAGTCCTCCCCATGATTGTGTAGCCTACAGAACTAGACTGAGAGACCATTTAAAGGCTTTTGCCGGTGTTTTGAGTTCATTAGCTGATTAGAGTGTGGCACCAGGTGTCTTCAGTATTGAACCTTTTCACAATATTCTAATTTTCCGAGATATTTGGGACTTTCATTAGTTGTCAGTTATAATCATCAAAATTAAAAGAAATAAACATTTGAAATACATCAGTCTGTGTGTAATGAATGAATCTAATATACAAGTTTCACTTTTTGAATGGAATTACTGAAATAAATCAACTTTGTCATGATATTCTAATTTTATGACCAGCACCTGTATTGGTTTACGTGTGAACACTATTGGTTTATGAATATTTACTATCAGTTTGCATGCATACTTAATTGGTTTGCGTGCGTACAGTACTGATTTCATTCATATTAACTATATTGGTTCGTGTCCGTATATTATTGGTTTGTGCGTGAACTATTTCCATTTGTACGTGCATACCGCTGGTTTGCATATGAACTATATTGATTTGCGTGTGTATATCACTGGTTCCAGTACGATTTGTTATTGGTTTGTGAGTGAACTGCATTGATTTTCGGTCGAATGTTATCGGTTTGCGTATGAACTATATTGGTTTCATGTGGGTAACTTGTCGATTTTGCGCTTGAACTCTATTGGTTGTATGTGTGCACTATGTCGTTTTCGCGTATGAAACATATTGGTTATGCGTGCGCACCCTATCTCAACTCTGTGTATAAACTATATCGGTTCTGCGTGTGAACTATATTGGTTGTTCACGTGATCTTCAGAAGAAATGGGCAAGAAACAGGAACTCAAGGGCCATTAGAGTCATGGAGTGTAAAGAGATGTGTCTAGGAGACGCATCTGCGTTTAAATGGCAGTATATATTTTTTCCGCACCATATGTTTGCGAAAGGACTTGGTGGTAATTATTACTATTTAACAGAATCTACCCTCGAGTCTGTAATGAGCACAAGGCTGAAGTTAGGTACGTATTCGGCCGTCTTCTTATTCGTTCCCATCTACATGCTTGCTTGCAACACGCAGCTGTACTTGTTCACACAGTATTTCAAAACTGTTACTTAGTCTAAAGGCAAAATATTCAACATTTACGATTGACGTCTTTATGCAACATAACATTTATTTACTACTAGTTAAATTTACAGTAATCCCTCACTATATTGCGCTTCGACTTTCGCGGCTTCACTCTATCGCGGATTTTAAATGTAAGCATATCTAAATATATATCACGGATTTTTCGCTGGTTCGCGGATTTCTGCGGACAATGGGTCTTTTAATTTATGGTACATGCTTCCTCAGTTTGTTTGCCCAGTTGATTTCATACAAGGGACGCTATTGGCAGATGGCTTAGAAGCTACCCAATCAGAGCATGTATTACATATTAACTAAAACTCCTCAATGCTATAAGATATGCATCCCGCGCGGTGTTTGTTTGCTTGTCTCTGCCTCTATCTCACCCTCTCTGACATTCTCTGCGCCTGACGGAGGGAGTGTGAGCAGAGGTGCTGTTTGCACAGAAGCTGTTTGCTTAAAAGATACTGACGCTCCTCTAAAAAATGCCGCTTTATTGCGGTGCTCGGCATATTTAAAAGCACAAAAGCACACGTATTGATTTTTTGATTGTTTGCTTTAATCTCGCGCTCTCTCTCTGACGTTCTCTGCGCCTGACGGAGGAGATTTGAGCAGAGGGGCTGTTTCAACAGAGGCTGTTTGCTTAGAAGATACTGACGCTCCTCTGAAAAATGCCGCTTTACTTAAAATCACACGTATTGATTTTTTGATTGTTTGCTTTTCTTTGCGGGCGCGCGCTCTCTCGCTTAAATTCTCGGCTCCTGATGCAGAGACTCATTTGAAGAAAAGATATATTTGCATTCTTTTAATTGTGAGAAAGAACTGTCATCTCTGTCTTGTCATGGAGCACAGTTTAAACTTTTGACTAAAGGGTGTTATTTCATGTCTAGAGGGCTCTAATAATGTTAACAGTGTGGGAGAGTTTATAAGGGCTTAAAATATATAAAAATAACCATACAAACATATGGTTTCTACTTCGCAGATTTTCACCTATCGCGGGGGGGTCTGGAACGCAACCCCCGCGATGGAGGAGGGATTACTGTATTATGCCCAGCGACCCCGCACCGCGCCGCACAGACAGGTGAAGTGACTTGCTCAGGGTCACACAGTGTCAGTCTCAGGACTTGAACCCATGAACAAAGGGTTGAAAGTGCAAAGCCCTAACCGCAATGCTTGCACATCTATAACATGTATATTAATTGACTAAACGTGTCCATTCTTTGAAAAGCTAAACATTTAACATTTAGGACCTGCATGGGTCAGTTACATCATATTGGGCCACCTTACCTTTCACAGTTTTGTGAAAAGACAGACGCGTTTTTTAAGATGCAGCGGAGTTTTGCTCTGCCCAGTGCGAGTATCAGGGTGAAACTGACAATGTATTTCCACTTCAATATCAGATAAATGGGATTTACTGTGATATTTAATGGGCACTGTAAAGTGTTAAATGATGTTGGGCCACCTTTATTTTCATAGTTTTGTGACATTGGTATATATAAACTTGTCCAGGACAGATTAATTTGTTAAATTAGAGTTTAACAATTTTGACCCGTGCAGGACCAAAATGTGGAATATTTATTTTTTCAAATAATGGATCAGTCTGTAATGATGTCGATTAATGTACACGCTGTAGAATATTTTGCATTGCTGTTATAGAATAAGAAGCTGCTTTGCAAAAGCTGTGTGAATAAGTAGCTGACTACAAGCTTATACTGGAAGTAGCTGGGAGTGAATAAAATGCCAGCCGAATGCGTACCTAACTTCAGCCCTGTGATCATTTCAGAATTAAGGGAAAGTACTGGTAAAAAGAATTACCACCAAGCTCATTCACAAACATACAGTAATGTGCAAAAGTATTTAATCCCTTTAAAAGTCATCCTAATTTTCTGCATGACAAAAGATTTGTCCACAAAGTGATTGTTTGTAAGTATTCAAGCCCAACATATTCATACTTTGTCAAGAACCTTTTTGCTGCAGTAACAGCCTTCATTCTTTTGAAGTATGTAAATACGCCCCAGTTCTGCACATTGCTCAGGTGTGATTCTTCCTTATTCTTCTTGGCATGATTTCTAGGTACCCTCTATGTTGGTGGGATGGTATCTCTGAACAGCAGTTTTCAAACAGTGTCCCAGATTCTCAACAGGGTTAAGATAAGAGCTTTGACTTGGCCATTCTGAAACATTCACCTGTCTGTTTTTGAGCCATTCCAGTGTCACTTTGGTCTAATGCTTAGGGTCATTGTCATCTTGAAAGATGAATCTTCTCCCGAGCTTTAAATTCATAGCAGACTGGAACGAGTTCTCTTGCAATATTGTGTGGTATTTGTGCCCATCTATTGTCCCTTCAACTCTGACAAGATTCTCAGTCCCAGCACATGAAAAACATCCCCATAGCAAGATGTTGCCACCACCATATTCCACTGTAGGTCTGGTGTTTCTTGTGGCATGGGCAGTGTTTGTTTTACGCCACACATTCTGTACCTCTTTGAAGTTTGAGAAAAAAGTTCTAATTTGGTTTCATTTGACCATAGACCCTTCTCCCCACATTTAACTGGAAAAACGCCATATGTGCGTGTATGTGGACCACCTTAAGGAATGGCTTCTTTCTTGCCACCCTCCTGTAGAGGCCTGTTTAATGGAGAGCTCTTGAAATTGTGGACCCCTGCACCTTCACTCCTGTTTCAGCCAAAAAGCACTGCAAACATCTGAGAGTGACGGTTGGATTTCTAGTCTCCTCTCTCTCCATTTGATGTCTAACTCTGATGTTCAGTCTTGAGGGATGGCCTGTTCTAGTGAGAGTCTGGGTGCTGTGATGAACCTTCCACTTTCTGATGATGGATCCAGCAGTGCACAATGGGACATTCAAACTCTTGATATTTTTATAGTTATTTCCTGCTACCTTGTGCATTTCAATAACTTTGTTTCTCACATCAGCAGAATGCTCCTCTCTCCATTTTTTCAGACTGTCCACCAAAGACTACGGCCTCTACATGGGGAGCTTTTTATATCCAGAGAGAAAGTAACACCTCATTATGTTTAATATGACTGTCAAAAGTCTGCCACCTTTGTAATTAATTTGTCATTGGTGTAAACCTGGAGCTTCCAAAGCACAACTGCCGAGCTTTAAACACTTACTGTATGTAAAGACTTACTTTGGAGATTTTCTTCTTCAATTAAATGTCTACATAGAATAGTTTATTTTGACTTTGGAAAATGTTTTGTTACAGCATAAGAAAAAATACTAAATGAATAAATATGTGTACAAATATTTTGTCTTGCATAAAATTATGACAACTTTCAAGGGGATTGAATACTTTTGCACGCCACTGTATGTTTGTGAAAGGGTTTGGTGGTAATTATTTTTAAGTTTGGTGCACATTCAGCTGCCTTTTTATTCACTTCTAGCCACATCCAGTATAAGCTTACAGTCAGCTACTTATTCACAAACCAGCTTCTTCTTCTATATTAACAGTAAGGCAAAATATTCTACAGTGTGTACATTAATCCGCAAACTGATCCATTATTTGAAAAAATAAATATTCCAGATTTTCAACCAAAACTTGAACGGGTTGAAAATGTTAAACTCAACTTTAACAATGGAATCTGTCCTGGACAAGTTTAGATTATGCCAATTAATATACACGTTGTAGAGGTGCAAGCATTGTGGCGTAGTGTTTAAGACTGCACTTTTAAACTGAGTTTGTGGGTTCAAGTCCTGATAATGACACTATGTGACCAGAAACAAGTCACTTCACCTGTCTGTGCGGCGCGGGGGGCACTGGGCGAATCTAACCAGTAGTATCGAAATGTTGTATGTTGGATAAAGGCGTTAGTAAATGTAGAATATTTTACCTTCAGAATGAATAACTGGTTTCAAAAGTTGTGTGAAAAAGTACTGTGGCTGAGTGCGAGCAAACATGATCCTGGAAGTAAATAAGAAGACGGCCGAATACGTACCTAACTTCAGCCTTGTGTTCATTACAGACTCAAGGGTAGATTCTGTTAAATAGTAATAATTACCACCAAGTCCTTTCGCACGTATTGTGCGGAAAAAAAAAAAATATATGGTGCCGTTTAAACGCAGATGCGTCTCCTAGACACTTACACTCCATGACTCGACCGCCCTTGAGGTCCTGTATCTTGTCCCGCCCATTTCCTCTGAAGGTCACGTGAACAACCAATATAGTTCACACGCAGAACCGATATACTTCATACAGAGAGTTGCGATAGGGTGCGCACGCATAACCAATATGTTTCATACGCGAAACCGACATAGTGCACACATACAACCAATAGAGTTCAAGCGCAAAATCGACAGATTACCCACATGAAACCAGTATAAGACGTGCATGAAACCAATATAGTGCATACGCAAATCATTTGTTAGACCGTCACATAACACAAGCCAATATAGATAACATTCAAGCGCAAACCAATGCAGTTCACTCACAAACCAATAACAAATCGTACTGGAACCAGTGATATACACACGCAAATCAATATAGTTCATATGCAAACCAGTGATATGCGCATACAAACGGATATACTGTAGTTCACGCACAAAGTGATAATATACGGACACGAACCAGTATTGTACGCAGGCAAACCAATTAAGTATGCATGCAAACCGATAGTAGGCTAAATATTCATAAACCAATAGTGTTCACAGGTAAACCAATAGATTACACACAGAAATATATGATTTATGGCCTGTTTGGCCCCTCATAGTTTCACACTTTAGTCCACAAACAAACCTGTCTCGCAGCGCGTCTTCCAAATATGCACCAAACTCGCAATGTTCCGAAAGACTTTTCAGCACCGCTACGTACTGTGCTATCGTTTCCCCTTCCCCTGATTATTCTTGTGGTACCGGTATCTCTCCGCTATCACGAGTGGTTTCGGGGCGAAATGGGCTTGTAAAACCTCCACAACACGGTGATACTCCATCTCCCCAGGCTTCGTAGGCGCAACCAAATTGCGTAGTAGTCCGTACGTTTTAGGTCCCATTACACTAAACAACACAGGCAATTTCTTCGCGGCCGTAATGTCATTAGCCAGTATGTAATGTTCAAAACGTTCAATACACGTCGTCCATTGCTCACCAGCGTCCTCGATGGGATCCATCCGTCCGATTACTCCAGCCATGTCATCGGAACCTAGCACTTCACGTTAGACTCAGCGGCGGAAAAAAAGACTCCTTTAAGTCTAAACCAGCTCACTAGCTAGCCACTACACAGCGCGGTCGATTCTTCTCGTTAACACAACTCGTCGCCAATTTATGTTATGTTGCGTGATACTTAATTTCATAAATACACTCAAACAAACTTTTTCCGTAATGGCGCGGAGTGTCCGACCACTCACTTCTTTATTGCATTAACCAAAAACTCTCTAGTATGTGCCACCTACTGGTTATTATCGGCATTGCGAAACATGTAGTTTAATACAATACATAACACTCGGTTATGTGCGCACACTCGGGAGATATAAGGAACGCCTGGAAAAGATCAAGGAGAACATCAGTGATGGAAACACCGAGTAGAGGGCGACATCTACAGAGGGAGTGTCTGTGACTATTATGGGATGGCCTGGGAAGAGAAAGTCGGAGCACTTGAGCTGGACGAGTGGCGCAAATCTGTAAGAATTTGAGCTCCCGAATAATCACCGATATCGCGTTAAAATTTCTGCGATAATTTTTTTTTTATTACATCTCGACTAAAGAAGGAGCCTGAGTTGCCTCGAAAGATTGCATATTGTAATTTTTTTTTAGTTAGCCAATAAAAGGTGTCATTTTACTTGACTTCTCACTACTTAACACAACCCCCAAAACTTGTTAATTAAATCCAGTTAATCTGACTGCGAGTCTCACGTTGCTAAAGAAGCAGAAACAAAATAAATGCAAGTCTATTAATAGTAATAGCAGGTCACTGGCACTTGATCGTTGTGATTATATTATTATGACTTATCATCTTATAATTATATGACTTGCTACCTCATTATTACGACTAAGTTTGACTAATATTAATGTACACCCCCATCTAGTGGACATTTCTAAGAATTGCAGGCCTCTTTACTTTTTCGAACTCCAAGTTCCTCCCAGTTGGCGCCCAGTGGAGTCAACGCCACCTCCTTGGAGCTCCAGGGTGGAGGCTCCGGGCTGCAGAGATGCACACTTGGTGTCGATTGAAGCGAGTCTGAATATCAGCTGCTGTCCTTCGAGAGGTGACTGAAGTAGCCGTCTCTTCTTATTGCTAATCCACATCTTAGCAGAATTACATCAGCTTTGACTCCTCATATAATATCAGAAGTTCGTACAGAATGCAAGCAGCCATCACTTGAATATTATGGTGGGATACAAACTAAAAGTGTTTAAGAAGAGTACCTAATAAAGTTTAATGTCAGGAGTTATTAGCAGCTGATATGTAAAGTGTGGGGTCAGACTGGAGTCACAGGGACCACTCACCTCGTCACAGAAGACTGTCATGTGTCACATGGACACACACGGGGACAAACACACACAGCAGGACACAAACACTCAGACTGGGGAGCAACGCTCATCTGCCTCAATAATGAGCTTCATTGCTGCAAATGGAAGAATAAAACATTCAAATGGCATCACCATATTTTTTGCTGTATTCTCCATTATCTTTAAAATTATATATATTTTTTTTATAACTTTTTGCTCTTCATTACAAAACTAGCTGTGCTACATGTCTAAGATGGATTGAATTCTAAGTAATCAACGTAGATCTCAGTGTTAATGTTTGTAGTGCACCATTTGTGGGAATGTATTTTGAAATACATGTAGTAATAAAATGAATTGCAATTACCATTTCAACAGATGGTGTATCACAAATGTTTGTAGTAGTACAGTGCATTAATACAAATGTTTGTGATGTGCCATCTGTTGGAATGACAAATGTAATGCTTATGTCTCTGTTATATGCCATTCTATTGGCAGAGCTGAAGCACAACAAACTGCCGCAGGTCTGGACCAGCACTTGTGTGCCAGCAGGGAGGTTTACAGGCTGGTATGGTGCCCACTAATCACACTCACCCTAACACACATCCTGTCATTAAACTGCTGGCCGATATCAGAGGTGACGTCTGGTGCTGCGGCTCTGTAACTCGATGATATTGATTAGCATGGGAGTCATAAAAGCTGTGCTAATGTTAGTGAGGCGCCATCTGTTGGAAAGACAGAGACAAAGTGACTGGACAGATACACAGACAGACACACAGACACTTGTCCTTTAATTAAAGAGGATTAATCACAAAGAACAAGTCCTAATATCATCAGAACATTCAAAATATGAGATGTGATCAGCGGAATTTACAAATCAAAAGTTACCAAATCAACAGATTTGACAAATAACAGTCGTCCATATTTCTTATTTTTTGTGATTTGATCTTTTAAGATTAATAAGCAATTCAAATTTACAAACTGTGAAGCATTAAAAGGCCATTTATCTCTGTGAATGTAACACCTAATCATAATTAACTAAAGATTAATCTAAAATAAATATTCTTTTACACATTAATTATTATTAAACCAAACTGTCCTTCAAGGTCATGTCAATATTCTGAATATTTTTTGATCTCACCAAACACTTCACATCCTAACTTCTTGTGTGTTTAATATGCAGAGAGGCCACAAGAGGGAGCAGTTTGGCTCCAGAAGAATCAGCTGATGTCACAGCCCTGAAAGTCCCAGGAATGTCATTAAGGTGCAAGTCACATGACCAGCGTCTGAGTTGACAGCACATGATGGGGGCCACAGGAGCTGACGTGGAGTCGATTATCAGTGACTGGCGATGTGTCTAGTGTGCTCATCGACTTTTAAATCACATTTTGCCCTGAATGTGCCCACCTGTCCACCCTGCTGACTGACATTTCCATTTCATTAATCCTGAGCTCTAAAAGCCCCCAAGGTCAGCAGGAGACGATCTCAACCAACACAAACATCAGATGACAGGACAACATGGCTGTCAGCCTGTAGAGTTTGAACGACTGCCAGTGTGCAGCTGTGACAGGGACCTGAGTGACCAGACAGACCAGTGGTTTTATGAGGTGACACAGCGGGGACTGAAGCAATGGCCGAAGTGACAGGAGAGAGAAGAGGGCAGCAGAGCTTAGGTCAGCAGTGAAGAGCTCATCGGGTGACAACCTGTCTGATGAGCGAGTGCTTAAAGAATCAGACGTCAGTCACACATCGAGATACGGATTTGATCAACGAGGAA